>ML976098.1:54624-99042 GCA_010015635.1 Clathrospora elynae | reverse complement strand
CTACCGCATCTGATCCCCTACGAGCTACCGCATCTGATCCCCTACGAGCTACCGCATCGGATCCCCTACGAGCTACCGCATCTTATCCCCTACGAACTACCGCATTTGATCCCCTACGAGCTACCGCATCTTATCCCCTCCTCGACTATAGTTTGCTCTTCTTCCCGCCGTCGAGCGTAACGACGAGCTTGCCGAATTGACTTGCGTTCTTCATGTCATCGAAAAGCGTGTTAATCTTCGCAACATCCAACCCGTGTACGCTACGGCTCACGACGGGCTTGAGTTTCTTTTCGCGCACGAATTGTACCATCTCAGCGAATTCTTTTCGTGAGCCCATAGTTGAGCCGCGAACTTCGATATTGCGGAGTACAGCGCCCATGAGGAAGTCCATCTTGGGTGAGACGGTCATGCCGTAGATTGAGATTATGCCTCCAGCCTAAGAAACTGTCAGTACAGGGGAAGGTATAGTGGTACTAGAACGGAGCATACCTTGAGCAACCTCGAGCCCTTATTTACAATATCCCCACCAGCGCCATCGACAATAGCATCCAGGTACTTCCTCTCCTTCGGCAACAAGCCCTGCAGTTTCTTCTCCCAGTCCTTCTCCTTGTATATCACACCCCCCATCGCACCAAGCTTCACCGCCTTATCAATCTTCTCCTGGTTCCCACTTGTAACATACACATTGCACCCCTGTGCCACGCCAAAGAGCAGCACCATGAGCGCAACACCGCCCCCAATGCCAGTGACCAGGATGTTCCGCCCAGCAACCGCATTTCCACTCTTAACCCAGAAGGCGCGCCATGCCGTTAAGCCTGTTAACGGCAGCGCAGCGGCCTCCTCGTCGCTCAGGTGCTCGGGACATTCTTCCAGCTCTCCTGCGTCCAGCACGCAGACATCCTGCAATGTGCCCACGGGGTTCGTCTTCGTGCCGCCCATTATCGCATAGCCTTTCGGGTGCTCAGGTCCTTCGAGACTGTCCTTCCAACCCGTACCCGGGTTCAGCACGACGCGCTTGTTGAGCCAAGGCTTGGCGGATTGGGAGGAGCCTGTACATTTCACGATGCCTACGCCGTCTGCGAGGAGTGGCACGCCAAAGGTTGTGCCCGGGTAGAGATGTTGGCGAATGAAGAGGTCGCGGTGGTTTAGCGCGGCGGCGGCGAGGGTTATAACGGCCTGCGTGGTGATTGGTTAGATAATATCGAGATTATCATGGAGATATACTTACCTCATGGTCTTTTGGCTCTGGCTCGGGGACTGTAATCTTCTCTAGCGGGTAGTAGACTTTCCCAGGCTTCCCCTCTATTTGCTTTATCGCAATGGCTGAAGGCATTGCTGCAGAGAGCAATCGAGGTAATTCAAGGAGGTCCGTGGTTCGAGACAGCGAGCAATGAACAGCCGTCTTGGAGGTAGCTGAAGCAATCGTCCGGATGTTTCATGGCTGCTGCGCTCGGAAGCATGACGCAACATCAGATGAACCGAGGTCTGGCGTCTGGGGATCTTGATGCGGGGCAAGCTAAGCGACATTCTCAACTAACCAGAAATGTATGGAGGTATCGTGGGTCTCATTGACCTCGCCATCTAAACACGATCTAGAATACAGATGACCTATCATATGATACTTCACAGCCTCCATCTGAAGGAAGGGTGCCTCCAATCGAGATCTTCAATCTCAACCTGAGACTTGCCCGCTAACTCCTGGTCAACGTCAATACTCTCCCGCTGCTTGTTGCTCCTGTTCATCCAGAGCAGAAGCAAGATGCTCAAGATCAAGGTTGTGCTGCTGGTAGCCAAGTTCAAGCCGTTACCGATGGGGAAATCAGGACCATCAAATGGCAAGAAGCTCCATGTCGAGATCAATCCGCCGACGTTTCCAAACACGACAACAGTGCCTAAGAGTATACAATCAGTACATGTCCCGTCTCACTTGAATTTCATACACCATGACTTACCGATAGCAGACGCTCGTGCAGTGTCCGATACCACGTTGGCTGAGCCTTGTGCGTTGCAGAGCGCACCGAAGGAAAAGGCTCCTGAAGCAATCAGGAAGGTGGCCCCATAGCGGACTTGGGCATTGGTGCTCGCTAAGAACATGATGTAGCCGATCATGATCAACGGCGCTCCCAGGATAAAGAAGATGGTGCGCTTATCGCTTCGCCAGCTCAAGAATGGCAGGAGGACCGTGAAGAAAGCGCCTACAGCATATGGCGGGACTGTATGAAGTTGCTGGGAAACAACCGTTGATTTGGGATATATCTAAACCGAGTCAGTATATGTCTTATATGCAGCTCGGGGTATACTAGCAGTTTTGACTATCGTGGGCGCGAAGAAGGAGAGGCCTTGCACCGTGATGCTGTCGAGGAGGAAGATGGACGATGTCGTCAGCACAACGGGGTTAAAGATGCCGCGCAGTACCTTCTTCTTGCCCAGCTTGTCGAGAACCTCGCTCTGGCCGACACGCTCAGACTTGACGCGAGCAATAGCCAAGCCCTTCTCAGCCTGGCTCAACCAGCGCGCACTTTCCGGGCGATCCGTGAGCGTGAAGAAGGAGAGAATCGCAAGGCAGCATGTAATGATACCCTCAATGGCAAAAATCATCCTCCAACGCCTGAGGGAGCCGAAAGAATCGAGTGTAAGGATTGCCGAAGCCAGGAGCCCACCGAAGGCACCTGCGAGGGGAGCCATGACGACGCAGAGCGAGAGTCTAAACGCGAGCTCTGAGCTTCGATACCATCGAGACATGTAGTACGCGATTCCCGGGAGCATGCCGGCCTCGAATATACCTAGAAGGAATCGTACGCCCGATAGTGAGCGTTTGTCGTGAACAAGAGCAGTGCCTATTGACGATATGCCGAAGCAGAGGGAGATGATGGGAATGACTATGGAGTCAGCATCAATTTTTCATGCAAAAAACACTTGACGTATACCTACACCATCCGGGGCCTATCCATTTGCAGCAAATGTTTGATGGAATCTCGAAGATGATGTAGCTGATGTAGAAGATGGAGAGGACCGAGTTGTAGTCGTAGCCCTTGAGTCCGAGGTCTTCCTCAAGCCCAGCTAGACGTGCGTTTCCTATATTGGCACGGTCGATATAGCAGAACAGATACAAGATAGCAACGGTCGGGATCATGTACAAGTCAATCTTCAGCCTTAGGCATGACTCGGCCTTTGGATCAAACTGCATCAGCGCGTGGCCGTATCTATCCAAGTTTTAGCATCGAGCACATCAAATACTGGATCGGTATACTTACATGTCTGTCGCGGCGTGGCCATGTTTTGCAATCTGATGTGTGTCGCCGTGCTTGTCTTCAGGATGACTTGGCTCATACTTTTCCGCCGAGTAGTCCGCATGAGGTTGAGCCATCCTGGCAGATCCAATAACGGCGAATAGAAGGCGAGAGGATGACCTTCAAAACGAAGGCAAGCCGTAACGCCGTACCCTCTGCTCTTATACTGCTACCCTGCAACCTAAACTCGGAGACTTGCCCTCAACATACGAAAGATTGCTCTAGCCAGTGCCCAGCGCAGTGGCTGTCATGACTAACCTTTGAAAGGACAGGCGCGACACATGAAGACCGAACCCCATACTCCGGCGACACGCCCGTCTGGAGAAAACTGCGGTGGTGTCTTCCAACCCAACAAAGGGATTATCAACGCTACGAAACTTGGTCTCTGACGGATCTCAAAACCACCGTATAGTACCTACCGGTATTTTAATAGGTTGATGAGCGAACCTGCATCGCAGCTGAACAACGTGTGTTAGCAGCGCAAGTGCGGAGCGCCTCCGCGAGACCACCCATATTTTTGGACCATACCTAGCTTGTGAAACAGTCTTTATCCAAAATCATGGTCGGATTCTCGACGTACGTGTTTCGTCAAAACACGGGGAGCGGCAACTCCAGCAAGACATATTCAGTCATATATCGCTGACCTCGAGTGTTCAGGCCCCACCAGGGCATTCGAACAGACTAAACTTTGATATAGAAAGTAATAGCCTATGCAAGTCGTTGGCTTTCGTTTACCCTCTTGTCAGACACGTAACAAGGATATCGTTCTGATGATCTAGCAGCTCGTACTAGGCAAAAGACACGATCATGTTTTCAATCGAGAGTAAGCCACCCTTCGTATAGCATCATTCAACGACAGTGAACATCGGGATGAGGACTTGGACCGCTTTCATTGCCATGACATAGCGAGGCTTGCTGGGCTCATCCATCCCCAGGTTTTCCATCATAGTGCTTGCCACCCTCATTCATCTCCACCATGCTTTTTTGATCCACGGTAGAGCATATCGTAAGTTTCAACGATGCAGGAGTAGATCACGGAACCCTTCCAAGTCATTGTGGAGCATTGCTTCTGAGACGTAGTGATCTGCGGCACTCTCACCGAAGGAGCGATTGCGGCAAGGTCTTATGTGGGATTTTGGTGCTACTAGTAATTAGCTGTCTGCGCCAATTCCCCATGTGTTTCCCGGTAGCTCATGTCGACCGGCGCGCGCAGGGCAAATGGGAGCTTCGTAAACGCAAAAATACTGATACAAATGATTGCGGAGTTGTCGAGGCAATCTGGCGTGAAAGGCATTCACCAGCCTCTGCAAATCTCGCTTCGTGTAGTGCTGCAGCCTGTGGTCAAGTACACTGTAGCAATTAGTTAGTTGCAGGATTGAGGTGGACGTAGTCCGAATTCTAGGTAACTCTTTGGTGCTATCGTACCTTTGTCCACTTGAAACCGCTTCCCTGAGTCTCAACTCCTCCTCTTGCAGTTCCCGAATTTGATGTTTGAGTTTGCGGAAGCGATTTGACCGCTCATCCAGTTTGGAGCTTGCCTGCTGCAGATCGAGCCACGCGGTGTCTTCGACCTCGGCCATTCCAAGGTTGAGTATGAAGGTGTTTAATGAATAGGGTGAGATACCCGCGCTGACGAGATGAGGAAACTGTGTCCCGCGCTAGAGACGTCATACATTCCATCTTCAAGTGGCAGGGTCGTACAAGCGAGTTGCACATGCTCACAAAAGACTAATGAGACTATAGATGCGTATTGCCAATAGGTTTTGGTTGGTTCGCATACAAACAACTTATAGTCACCTACCTCAAGAACAAGGCATGTCTACAAGATCTGAAACGCAAGTGCGTTAGATATGCAAGATGAATTGAAGGAACCAGTAAGTTGCTCATGTGCCCAAACAGAAAATGTTGTGGGAACATGACAGCGTCGCAATTCTGCCATCTACGCCACCGTGGCAGCTGCCTCACCCGTGTTATTCATCCCCACCGACCCTTTTAACGCCCCAGATTCAGACAGCTCCTCACCTTCCTTCATTTCCAGCATCTTCTTCGTAAATGCATTATACCCCTTCTCCCCATTCTCCAAATCCATAAATCTGCCTCTTTCGCTGTGAATCAGCTCGCCATGACGCTCTTTGTCAGCCATCAGAATAACCACCGAACGCGCAACAACATCTGCGGATTGGAACTTTTCTTGGCCTATCACAGCAATCGCCCCCCGCGGGATGATACCGGTGTCAGTCCAACTGGGCGCAATGGCGTTGATGCGGATGGGGAGTTTCGGATAGAGCTGGCTGTGGAGAGAGCGGAGGAGACCAAGGACGGCGTGTTTTGCGGTCGCTTAGATTGTGTCAGCGGGAGTGAACAGGAGGAGATGGCGGTTAAGCATACTGTAATCCGTACGAGGGAATCGCATGAAACTTGATGCTGAGGCTGCCATGACGATGCTGCCACCGTTCGGGTTCTTCTTGATGTAGTGTATGCCCAATTTCACGGTATACATACACCCCGTGAAGTTCACATTGACGGTATCGAGTTTTGGCGGCAGTAAATCGCCATTTTCATCGACGTCGTCTTCGAGCAACGATATGGTTGGTAGAATCCCTGCGTTGGCGAACACGTGGTCGATCTTGCCGTATTGCTGTTCTGCCGCTTTGAACATCTCCAGTTGCTCTTTCCAGGATGTGACATTGACTTTCATGAACGGAACTGAGGATGCCTCTGGTTCTGGGAGGGGGTTGACGTCGCTAGCGAAGACGTTGCCGCCATGTTTGATCACTCTACGAAGTGTTGCGAGTCCTATGCCAGAAGATGCACCTGAAAAGGGTGAGTGGATGGGCAGTAGCTTGTTCGAATGGCCTACCGGTGATGATGACTACTTGGTCTTTGACATTGTTGAGTTCGTTGTCTGCAATGGTGAAGCTAGTCATGATTGCGAGTGAATGGGCTGTCAAGCGTACGTGAAGGAGCTGAGTACCGGAATATTTGGGAACTTAAGAAGGAAAGCGATTGATAGGGAAAAGATAGAGAGGTTCGAGGAAGCAAAGAGCTCTTAAACCGAGGTCAAAGAGAAGATCGGTTCTGTAACAGTAGCATGGGTATGAGACATCAACGTACTGGACTCGGGACCTGAACTACCCCGCATTCGCGCGCGATGCGGCGTAATGATTACCTAGGTTTGACAGATTTGTAAGATGTACTATTATGAGTAACCTTGGAACTGCAGCACAGAGAAGTATGCTCATGCTCAATGCGCTTTTCTTATGCTGACGTTTAGGTGACTGAGTTACTCGGCCGGTCCAAAGCTAGTTTTGTCAGAGTTTCAGAGCGGATAAGCGGCCATCTGAAGCTAGTAGCTGCTCTCCGTGTAGCGGTCGACGATCGTGATATGGTGTAGTATGGGGCAGCATAAAGGATCGCAGCTGAACAAGGTGGTCCCCGCCAACTGGCCTCAGGTAGCTGCTCCCTTCATCATCTCTGATAGCCGACGTCTAGACACAGTCTTGGAGCAGAATGCCCATGTGTCGCTTGCACTTGCTCTCGCTGTAGCTGCGTGCCAGCAGACGCCTCTCAAGCACCTCCACCGCCTCCTCTTCCACGACCTCGTCCACGTCCTCGCATGCCTCGACCTCCACCACGATCGCCTCGGTGTTCTCCTCGCCCATGCATGCCACCTCCCCGGCCGCCGCGGGATGCCTGGTCCTTCGCCTGCTGTTCCTTTACAATGTCTACGATTTCGTCCGGCACTCGGAGGTACTTGATCTGTCAGGATATTAGTGAGCCTCCCAAAAATCGTAAGAACTTGTACTCGCCGTGCTTCCACGAACGTAGATTTCCGGTAACCGCATGAACTTGTCACCGTCTGCGCTCGTCTGCACCACTTCCCGCAGTGTGAGGTTCATCCATGTGTCGCAGTTCACCAGAAGGCCGTTGAGGGTTTCGCCGCTCTTCAGCTCGACTAGCATGGGGTGGCCAGTCGCGGCGGTCAAGAGGCCTAGAGGGAGCTAGCAGCAAGTCAGCAGAGAAGCAGGACAGCTATTGCGCCAAACTGGTGACGTACCATGGTGTTGATGTGTGGAGCACGCCGTTCGTGTGTCAAGGCTCAGATAGTCGAAAGGTCCGCGAGTATCACCGCGACTCTATTGGAGAAGCGTTCGTGTTGGAAGAGAGAGGGGCGGGTTGTATGATCTTTGTCGAAGTCAACATGTCCCTGTGGATTGCATCGCGAAGAAGCTTGGACCACCAAGTCTTGGCGAAGACAGCGTCACGACCATCACTCGAAATGGACAAAAGGGTAAGTTACCTCTCACGCTGGAGGTTATTGACAGAGAATCTTTTATATCGCGGCCTATTGCTTGCACACTCGCACACTTGCTTAGTGTCTAGGACGACGTCCGGGTTTGGACGATCATGAATCATGTTACCTGTGGACTGCTCTTGCACTTGCACATTATCAGTATTTTGCCGTCATTCATAGGGGCATCAGCTTTCCAGCGAGATGTATCATACCCCGAGCAAGCCCCATGCACATGTGGACGTCCAGGTATCACGAGCAAACCATCAGATACCAGTGTTGTAGGAGAGGAAGGAACGACCTCGGACCTGCAAATCATGCCAGATGGCCTTCTATGCTTAATCGCGCAAACCCTTTCAACCACAATCCCAATTATTACATCCGTTCACCAATATTGCTCCATGTTCGTATCTTCTGTTTCATCACAGTGCAGTTATGCATCAAGCTGAATCGCGTTCGGACGTCTAAGCCACGCTGACGCAGCCACGCGGCCCATGTAGCGTGCGCGCAGCGGCGCCCTTACACACCAAACGCCCTTCCTGGAGCCTAATTCTCAAAAATTGGGAACAGCTGTCCCATATCCCACCAAAGTTCGCTCCATTCGCGACTCGGTATTACTTATTTGCTCTGTTGACAGCTGTTCCGTTCGTTTCTTTCGTGTTCTTATCGTTCTTCCAACATGCGCTCTTTCAAGTCGAAGCTACTGTTAGCCTGGGCTGCACCCATACTCGCCGCCGTCCTACCTAGTCACGAGCGTGAGCTTGCTCGACCCAAAAGCAAGCTCCTGCAGCTAGGTATGAGCTACTCTTTTATAAGGAGTTATTTTCGCCATCCATAGGCATCTGCTGAACGTGATTAGACCTTCAACAAGACTACGCGCAAGCTACCTTCAGCGTCCCCTGCGATGGCTGTCTTGGCCCTGATCACACGGGCCAAGATGACGAGTCTCTTGTAAGGCCTACTTCAGGCACCTAAAACCATGTCGCCTGCTCATATCTCTTAGGTCTTGAGCTTCACAAGTTACGCGCATGACCAAGCTTGCGGCTCTTCTAATATCACACTAAACGGAGTGTACCTTCCTTCGGAGTGGAAAGGTGACTTCGCCTCCGGATCTGGATCATATGCAGGTGTCACCGACCTTACACAGAATGAGTGGTTCCGCCAGCGTGACTTGGACCTCGAATGGGAGACGGCTTGTCTTCACGCCATCGAGGAAACGGATGCTGCCCAGGTCGTGACAGTCAACATCAAAGCCGTCGACGGAATACCAATCAAGAAACCCTCTGGCTTTACAATCTCCTTCAAGCAACAGACATCGCCTCCATCGCTACTCAGGCTTGAGTCAGTACCCAACCCCTCCGCCAGCGACAAAGAAGTTGCAGAGTCCTGGCGCGAGCCTACTCACTCTCTTCGACTGTTCTTGTCAAACAGTACCGAAGACAGACAAGAAGAGGGTTCATCCCAGTCGCTCGAGGAAGGTGTCCGCGAGCTCAACGCTATTGAGATCCAAATACAGGAACTTCAGCTAGTCCTCGCCGAGAAGAAAAAGAACCTCCACTCACAGCTGAGGAAAGAAGCAAATAAGTTCTCGCAAGAGCTGGGTCAGTGTGCCTGTATCTCTTGCATCCTCAAGACCATCGCCCATAAAGCCAACAGCGCCTGGAGAATTGCGTACATCCGCTTCCAGTCCAACCATCACCGCCACCAGCCTGACAGTATGGGACGTCCCGAGGCAGCATTTGCCCCGGCGCATGGTCACGCGGCACAGAAATCTGGAGGTCGGATGAGGGTCGAGTCCACCACTCCTCGCCCATACCAGGTGCCAACAGTAAGTCGCATGTCTCTTCGGTCCCCTATCTTCTTTAGATTTCCTAAGACTGTGCAAAGAGCCACTTACGTTTGGAGTAAAACTTGAAGTAACACTAACATTATCTAGAACGAGCTCCCACCCCGACCACCAAAGGAGTCTCCCTACATACTTGCGCTCGAGATTACCCTCGGTCTACTCTGCTGCGGCTGTCTCATCGCCGTGATCCGCCACAAGTTCAGCAGCCTACGAACCCGCACCGAACGTGCCGCTGCCCGAGAAGAGCGACTCAACGCCCGTGCCTACCGCCGAGCAGCTCGACAACATGCATGGCGCAACTGGTGGTGCGGCAACTGGGCACCTCGGGACCACGAGCGTATCGTAGACTATGAAGAGAAGCGAGCGCTCATCCAAGATCAGGAGGGCGTCCTCGAGGACGCGATGCAAGAAGAGATCAGGCAACTGAGGGTCGCACACAACGTTGTCAATGACCTTGTGAGGGATGCAGAAGAAGGCAGGGTCAACCATACGCCTTGCATCTGTCAACGTCAACAACCTCGCGCGCCTTACTCGCCACTATCGACAGCGTCAACGTACCCTCCCACTTCTATTCAGGAAGTCCCATCAAGGCCATTATCGCGAACGGATAGCTTACCAAGCTATCGCTCAGACCCTACGGAGCCGCCGAATTACGATTCCGAAGTCGATATGTCGGAGGTTGTAGCAAATGGCTTCCGACAGTACAATGCTACCTCGACCACATCTGAAGTTAGTTCGCATTGGACGCCCAACAGTAGTATTGTCGACGTAAGCCCACGACCGAGCGCAGAGACACTCCGATATCCTTTGAGCATACTCATCGACGATGAGAAGGCGTCGGATACTGACTGAAGAGCTGGCATCCTTGTGCCTCTGGAGCACATAACCACACGTCTTTGGCTTCCCATAACTGGTACCACGATCAATGCTTCGTCCCTTCGCTCCTAGACGCCTTTGCAGCCCACGCTTGCAAATGGTGCACACATACTGCCTCCGGAGCACAGCCCACTCTTGGCTCCCGGCATCGGCTTGAATGCAAGTCTCGGGAACACTCCTGCGCTTGCAAGCTGATTTACAGCTGACCTGTTCACGATACCACGCCGTCGTTTCTTGCGTTGCGAATTCACTTCCCTGCGTTTTGCTTGTCTGGCGTTCGGTATCGGCCTCAGTTCAAGTTTCTGGCAAGGCCTATATGTTGGCCTTCTCAAAGGGTGGTTAAGAGGAAACCGCCCACTAATAATCTCCTTCTTCATATACACCATCAGTGCTCGATTTGAAGGTTACACGTGCTGTCGATTTTGGTTGGTCGGCACGTTTTGTTTGAGGCATGCATAGGAAAGACCTGCAATAGTTGGCAAAGTCTATAATGTCAAATGATTGAAATCAACAAGCCCATTTTGTACATGTACGCGCGTCTGGTTTGTTGTGACAATATTGTGCAAGGCATTGCGCTCAGCTTGATTTGCCTAGATAATGTACATACAACCCCTAGCCCTCTCCCGTCCAACCCTTTACCGATTCCGTAGATACCAGTTGAAAGCCAACTGGCCGGTTTCGATGTGGAAGGGTGTCGGCACCTCGGCCAGACCCTGTCTCGCAACGGGATGCCTCAGATACACGGCCGCGCAGATGTTCTGGTTGACCTCCAAGTACCGCGGTATAAAGGCAAACGCACTCATGTAGTCCCTGGGTCGCCAGGGCGTCGCATAGGGCGCTGCAGCATTCCGCGAGTTCCAGGCCGAGGTGTGTTCGGTTTCCAGTTTGAGCTTATCGAAGGCGGACCGCAGGCGTGCCTGGTCTTCTTCGGAGATGAGCGGTTCGGCGGCATCGATGTCTTTGGGCGAGGAGGGCGTAGTCGCCGCAGCGCGCCCGGCGATTTGCGTCTTCAAGAAATCGAACTGCGTGTCGAGTGTTGAGATTGTCTCTGGGTTGGCGGAGCGCCATAGACTTATGGCTTTCCTCACGCTCTGGCGCAAGGCGCGGAACTTTTGCTTGTCCTTTGCTTTGACGTCTTCGGCCAGCACGCCGTCGACCTGCTCCATCAGCTCCTGTAGATGTTTCTTGAGCTCTGCCGGCGTGGGCTCTTCGCGGGCGGATTGCGAGATAACAGAGTCGGGTTTCGGTTGCTTGGGGGTTTGACCGCCACTCTGCTCCCGGGCTTCAGCGCGGGCGGCGGCCTTCTCCTTCGTGACGCGGCGAGCGGTCGAGGAGCGGGATTTGGGGGCGCCGGTTGCGAACATGACGGACGAGGGCTCGACTTGGAACATGTCGCCTGGGTTGAGTGCGTAGCCGGGGTAGGGCATCTGGACATGGATCAGCTCTAGTCTTCGTCTGAGCTAGGAGATAGGAGAAGCTTAAGACTCACCTTCTTGCCGTTGACCTTCACCAGGCCGTGCACGACGAACTGCCTCGCCTGCCTGACACTGCTTGCGAAGAGGGCTCGGAATATGGCGGTGTCGAGTCTCCTCTCCAGCGGGTAGTAGGCCATCTGCATATACGGCGTCATAGGCGGTGTACGTGTCTTCTCCTGTGTATCGGCGCCCATTCCTCGCCCGGCGGCCTGCTCCGATCCATCGTGTCGGGCGAGGTATCTATGGTCCATGGCCACTACAGCCGGCAGGTTCCGCTTGAACATGTGCTTCCACTTCTTCTCCCGGATGTGTTCGCCATGGTATGCGCGGGTCGACGCCTTGGCTGTCCATTTCTGCTGGAAGTATGTGCGGGTGGTGACGTTCGGGGCCTTGAGCTGTGAGAGCGAGTATAGAGACCAGCGCGACCAGTTCTGGCGGACATTCTGCGGCGGGTCAGCATCCGATCATCTAGACCATTGCTCTCCAATACGTGTCATACCAGCTTCTTCAGCGAATGAAACCTTGGCTTCTTCCGCGGCATGGTGGGCAGTCAATGGGCGGTGGTATTGTCGCTGTTCTGAGTATAGCATTTCCATGGTTGAAGACGCACGGACCCTCGTACTTAGTGGGGAATTTTTCCGCTGCGCAAGAACTCTCTCATCCTTTCCTCTTTGCAAACCTCGACCTTTTATTCGCAAACTCGAAAACAACTCGAGCCGCTTCTACATCAACTCGCGACTCGAGCTGCGTATTTCTTCGACATGGCCGACACCGGGAACACGCCTGCCGCGGCCGCCAACCCCGCCGAGGCCACCGGGACCAGGACCGAGAGCTCAGTCGAGATCAAGACTGAATCCAAGGCAGCGACAACCGACGCCATGCCAGCGGAGGCGGCCAAATCCGCCGACCAGGGCGAAGAGAAGTGGGCGCTCAATGGCAAGCCGGACGAGAAGAGCGAGCGCCGCAACGATCGCAGCGATCGCGGTGGTCGCTTTGGCCGCAACGACCGCAACGACCGCAACGACCGCCGTGACGGTGGCAGAGGTCGCGGTCGGGGCCGCGGCAGCTTCCAGAACAACCACAGCAAAAAGTGCGCGCAGTCATGTCAGCTCTTTAATTTTCTACCTCTACTAACCAGCCTGCAGACAGAACCGTGAGTTCGACAACCTCCCCGAGACGGATGACCCAGTCGAGATCCGCAACCAGGTATGACTCACACCACCCGCCTGCGCCGTCGCATACTAACAGACTCAAGATCGAATTCTACTTCTCTGTTGTGAACCTCGCCACGGACAACCACCTGTTTCACGAGCTGAAAGGCCCTGAGAACCGTCCTGTCTCGATCAAACACATCTGCAGCTTCAAGCGCATGCGCCGCTTCAAGCCCTACACCGCTATCGTCGCCGCCCTACGTGACAGCAAGGACCTGGTCGTTGTTGATGATGGTGAATACAGCGAGGCCGGCAGTGAGGCAGTCAAGCGCATAGAGCCTCTGGTCGTCCCGGCCCAGGACGGCGACAAGGAGAACCCGCCCACGATGGAGGACCTCTTCAACCGTCTGAAGCATGGCTCTTCCAACAACATGGAGACCAGCGCCTACGTCAAGGGCTTTGGCAGCGAGGACGATGCTGGTCAGATCGCCCTCGAGCAGTTCTTCCGCCCTTACGGCGCAGTTATGGTCCGCAAGCGCCGCGACAACGATCAGAACTGGAAGGGCAGCGTCTTCGTCGAGTTCGACACCGAAGACTCCCAGAAGCAGTTCCTTGCTCTCGACCCGAAGCCCAAGTTCAACGGCAACGAACTCGTCACCATGGGTAAGAAGGAGTACGTTCTCATGAAGTGCCAGGAGAAGGGCATCAAGCCAGACTGGGAGTTGACCGAGGAGGAGAAGCGCGAGAAGTTCAGCAAGGAGCGCAGGAACAACGGCGACAGCTATGGCAACCGCAACCGGGGCAACGACCGCCGTGGTGGTGGAGACCGTGGACGTGGCCGCGGCGGCGGCGGCGGACGGGGTGGCCGTGGTGGCCGCGGCGGCAATGACCGTCGTGACAACGGCCGCGATCGCCGAGACCGCTCTCGCTCTCCTCGTGCGCGCCGCGACCGCAGCGGTTCGCGCGGCTCTGTCGACAGCCGTGACTGGAACAAGCGCCGTGACCGTTTCAACAACGGCAAGGACGACCGGGGCAGCCGCAAAGAAGAGAAGAAGGAGATCGAGCGCGATGCTCACGGTGTTCCCGTCGTCAAGGACTCACGCACCGATGCCGAGATTTCTGCCGCCTCCAACAAGCGCAAGGCTGGCGACGGCGACCGCGAGGGCAGCCCCAAGAAGAGCAAGATCGAGATCAAGCAGGACGAGTAGAGGCTATCGGAAACCTCTCACATCTTCTACATGTACCATGTTCCATGGCCTTCTAATTTGGATTGGCTGCATTCTCTTCCATTCCAGATCTCATTGCATCTGCGGCGTTGACGGATATCTTCGTTTCTATGGTCATCGTAATGATACCACATGGGTCGGGCGGTTGGTTGGGTCTTTATGGAAAAGCCTCTTTCTTTCTCGTGCGAACGATTCATCTCATGCATACAACAGCATCATGGCCGGTCATCTACGCTTGCCACGCTTTGCTTCGGCATGGAGAATGAACCGAATGTATCATGGATGATTCTTCCTGTTTATATCCACTCTTCTGAGATCGTGACGCGACTGTGAATTATGGGGTTTGCAGACCTAGAAGCATGAACGCTGTTATAATCGCGGCTTCACAAACTTGATCCGCACTTCATCCTCTGCAGAGTGCGGCTAACACGAGTTTCATTACATATATGGTGAGTCTGTATCAAAAGCTACAACTATGTTGAGGTCAGGCTCCGCTAATTCGTCAAATGCGCCTTGCAGCATAAGCTCTTGCAGGTACGCTCCCGAAGCTCAAACCCGGAGATCCTCAACGTCATGGAACTAACTGCCGTGTACCACACAGTACACGCAAGGGCATGCGGCATTAACTGGAATAGTGAGGTGCAAGTGACGTGTTTTTGCTGACATCACGATATGGGAAGTTACCTTGCATCTTCTCAGTAAACAAGTTCGTAGCTTCTCTGCTCAACCACAGCAAGCCAAACTGAATAACACCATTGCATCGCATAGAGCAATCAATACATCATGCGGCCCTCGCTTCTCACAGCGTTCGCACTCGCTACAAGCGCAGTTGCACAGGTTACCTACCAAAACAGCACTGGCACGATCCTCCGAACAGACTCGGGCTCGTACGGTCCGGAAGTCGAGGAATACCACTACTACTACGAACAATGGCCCATCGGTCTCACCATCTCTTCGACAGGCCGCTTCTTCGTATCCTACACGCGTGGAAACTATGCCTTCACGCTCGGCGAAGCTGTCAACAAGACGGCTGAAGTCCCGTATCCATCCGCAGACCTCAATCTACCTGTTAGCGCACTGAACACGTCCTGGAATGGGATTCAGTTCAGCAGTGGCAATTCAACTGGTTTGATCAGTGTGCAAGCACTGTACATCACTCCCGAGAATGCGAGGAGGCCGGAGACACTATGGGTTGTTGATACCGGTCGTCCTACCATCACGGGCGAAGGCGGCGCACCAACAATGCCGTATGCTCAACCCGGCGGACCCAAGATCCTGGGCATTAGTCTGACGAACGACACTGTGTACGCCACATACACATTCCCTGCATCTGTGCATTTCCCAGATAGCTACATGAACGACATCCGCTTCGATCTGCGCGAAAACATGACAGCTTCGGGCCATGGTATCGCATACATTGTCGACAGCAGCGATGAGGGCCGTCCAGGCTTCATCATGCTCGATCTCGGTACGGGGGAGTCCTGGAGAAGACTCACACAGCACCCATCCACCTTACGTGTAGACCGCGACGTACCGTCCTACCAAGGCCACCCCTTTTACCAGCGCACAATTGGCCTGCCTATCCAGACGCTACGCGAGGGTCTGGATGGCCTGCAACTAAGCCCCGATGGAAAGACAATGTACTACTCCCCGCTGACCTCGAACTATCTGTACTCGATCCCCACAGCCTATCTCCGCACAACACCTGCGTCGGACCCCCTCGCCGAAATCAGTGCAGCGAATCATGTCGAGAATCATGGGCAGCGCGGCGGCAACGCAAATGGCTTTGAAGGCGATAACAATGGCTTGATTTACCAGTGCATGCCTGAGCACAATGCCATTTACGTCTACAACCCGCACACACTCCTGACGGAGCCGTTTGTCAGGGACCCGAGGATTATCTGGCCCGATGGCGCGTCGATTGGTGCCGATGGCTATCTTTATATGAACATCAACCAGCTGCCGTACCAGGCGACGTGGAATTATGGAAAAGATGGACGGACGTTTCCTGGGGCGGTTTTGAGGGTCAAGTTGCCGAATGGGGGGAAGAAGATTACTACGTTGGGTTGAAAGGGGTGGGAAGGCGATGGTGGTGGTAAGTAAGGAAGGGCAGTCCAGACACGGAGTATACAGCGGTATTTGATCGTATATCTCAACATCGATATAACTAGTTGACATTGCTTGTTCTGGCGAAAAAATAAAATACAATATCTTCTATATGACTCACAAACTCGCCATCTGCAAGCTGTGATAATACCACAGTTTTAGCACAAGTGGCCCACGTTGGTTAAAGATGAAACATATGCCCATTTATCCCGTAAAATCTGTCGCAACTAAAACGCCAACTTTGGATGGAAATCTAGATGAATGCAGTTTCTTCTTCTTTCCATCGTACTATACAACGGCCCCCCTCCCCCCCGCGCTCTCCCATTTCCGCCCCCTCTCTCCGCAACAGCAAGGAGGAGAAAACCCAAACAAAAATGCTACAAACTTGACAACAGCAAACAAAGATGCTGAGTCGATACACCGACACGTCTCGCCGATTCTAGCCTAAACAAATTGAACCAAAATCAGCAACGAAGCCACAATACGTCCCCCCCGGAAGTTCAACAAAGGACAGAGAGAGAGAGACAAGAGAGAGGAACCACTCTACCGGCCCGTCTTACTAGCCCTGCGCGGCACAATCGGACTGCCCACAAAGCTCCCCCTCGGGCTCCTGGCCACGGGCCCCATAAGCTGCACCCTCTCAGTGCCCAGTTTAGTTTCAAAGATGCGCATAACAAGCGCCTGCACACTTCTCTGCACATCGGGCGCCAACTCGGTGCCCAGGAGCCCGACAACCAGCGGCGCAAACAAATCTACGTTTTTCTCAAAGTCGGCCGTAGGAAGGCCTGTGTAGCCGTCGAGAACGGTGACGACGACAGGGCGCCAGGTGACAATGTTGCGTTGCTGGGTTTCCTCGTCGAGTTCAATGTAGGACGCGATGATGTCTTCACAGAGGGGGATGAGGGCCGCTTCCGTGTCGGAGCGCGAGGCGGCGCGGTCGTTGGATGTGTCGTGGTACATTCTAAAGAGGATACTGACGTACACGCTCGCAGACCCACTCTCCTGCTTCAACAGGTTCGGTGGTTGCTTCATGAAGCCTTCGCGGAAAAGCCTGCTCCTCAGATCCCGGTTCGCGTTGAAACGTTTGGCGAAGTGGTAAGATTTCTTGAGCACGGCCATGAGGCGGAGGAGTTCGCCCGACGGTATCTTCTCATAGACAGCTTCGTTGGTGAAGAGCTCTTGCACAGTCTCGATCATGAGAAGTTGAAGCACGCATTTCGTGATGATTTGATTGAAGAAACGACGGCGCGCAGCGGTTACAACGATGGGAGGCTGCTGGAGGTCTTGGGTCTCCGGACGGTAGTCTTCCAGTTCTTGCGTTTGACGCTTTGGTAGTGGGGAGGGCATGCGTTGGTCAATGCCGGAGATGCTCGATGCTTCTGAAGTCACGAGCGACGGTCGCCGTGGGCTTGAGAGGCCATTGATTCCGAGTGCGTTGTCGTGCTTGGGGTCTTCTGTATGTGTCTGCAGTGAGAGCTCGCCTGGTCCGTCCGTTGTCGGCGATGCTAGGTCTGGTGTGTTTCCCGAGCCATTGACTGGCGTCTGCTGTGTTGACGAACCACTGGTGGCAGCCGAGAACAACGCTGTTGCTTCTGTTCTTTGGAAAAGATCCACGAATGCCTTGACAATCTGACTCCAGTGATCAGACTGGAATTTCTGCACATTCTGCAAAATCAATTGTTGGAGGCAATTGCTACCAATGCGTGCTAGCGTGTCGTTCTCCTGACATATGCAAAGTGCGAGTAGGTCCAGGAAACGGTCGAGCATGTACTCCAGGGATTCGAAGAAGTGGGTGAAGAGCTTGATCATGTTGCGCAGAGCCTGGATCATGGTTGTTGAGAGCCAGACAGACAGCTCCTCGTGATTCAGGACCTTTGTCATCTCGGACTTCGACTTCAACACCATAAAGATCGGGTAAAGCAGCTGTCGCCAGAGCATATCCCAGAACTCTCTTGGGAAGTCGCCACCGTAACTGATGAGGGTGTCGAAGAGGTAGCTTAACGCTCTGGACCGTACCTCAAGATCCTCGCCAGTCATCAGAACATCGTGGAAGGCGAACAGAACCGGGAACCAAAATTGCTCTTCTTGAGTCTGACGACTGGGCTGCTTCGGTATCGAGGAGCCCTTGTCGGAGTCCTTCAGGTAGCCAGCGCGAGCAGATAGCGAGCACTCTGGTGTTCGCAACATCTTGGGCACCGAGGACTTCAGCAACTCAATTGCTTGTAATGACTTCTTCTGGAACTTGAAATTCTTGGAGAACTCAGTGAGGCAGACGATAAGATCGGCGAACGCGCCCTGTGATATAACCACGCCAAAGCGCGTGTTGTACACTTGAGTGACGTTTTCAAATGCGAGATTAACGATGCTCTCTGTTGTGTGTAAGTGCCTGCGTGCACGCAAAGATGAATAGATACATACCGTATGGCTCTCTGGCAGCCACGGTGAAGACACCGAACATGGTCTTCCAACCAGAGCGAATATTCTCGCCCCGTGCTTGTATCATCTGGATCAAGCAGCGTAGCACCATATCCTTGACAGATACTACACTGGCGTTGTTGATAATGTGCTCGAACGGCTTGAGGAAGTCTTTCTGGAACTTGAAACCTGGGAGCTCTTCGATCTCCATGAACTTCATCGACAATTGCCGTAATGAGTTGAGAGCAAAGTAGACGACGTTAGTGTTGGTGTGGCACCCGACTTCGTTGAAGTGAGCGCCCAGTATCTGCCAGATGTTTGTCCATTCGAAGCGCACACGGGTCATGTTGTAGCCACTAATCTCCACCAACTTCTGCAGACTGTAAGTGCGCGGAGACTCACTCTGACCCGATGATTGGATCTCCTGCCAGCTGACTTGAACAAGTGCCTTGACGAAGTCGACAATAGCCTCCCCAGACAGATTCGCGCTGTTGGTGAAGATGCGGTCGACTCCCCTAACGATTTCCGTCGATCGACTCTCCTCTGCTACTTCAGAGTGAAAACTCATGCTGCTCGCCTGTGATGTTGGTCTTCGGCGGCTAGCCGGAACATTGAGAGATTTGCGAGACTGAGGTGTGCCTGAATTTGACTTGAGAACGTCTGGCACAGAACGTTCGTCGATGCCAGCCGAAATCAGCTGGAAACGGTCCAGCTGGGAGACGCATGTGAGAATCTCGCGCCAAGATTCCCGTAACAGGTTCCCTTCCGTTTGCGCAATCTCGATCAATGTCTTCAGCGCCTCCATGTTCCTCGATTTCATCTCATTCACGTTGTACAGATTGGTGAAGCGTGCCAGGAAGGCTACGAAAGCCTGGCGTGAGCTGTCGAGGTCGAACAAACATGATATCCGAATCGCCAGTTTAATACCTTCGATGCACAAGCGAACGATCTCGATGTTGTGGTCTTGGGCCTGACCGGAGAGCGCAGTGAGGATTGGCATCCAAGTGACTTCGAACATGGGACCGACGTGCTTGGAAGATGATGCTGGGATGAATTTAGAGACTGGGAGCGCGGTGGCTGTTCTCCGCTGGGCTCGTAGGAGCTGTTTGTAAAGTTGTTCTGTCTTGTTGGCCATCGCTTCAGAAGCCTGAACGATTGCCTCTCGTTGTAGATCTCGGGCACCACCAGTGAGAACCTGTCCAATGCTTGCGAGACCGCCAGCAGGTTGCTGGGTGATCAGCCCCTTGTCTGCAGCGGCTTCTTGCTCAGTATTCAGAACGATCTCGTTATGGGCAATCTCATCGTAAATGCCTCGAATATACTCATCGGGTAAATCGGCGCTGTCATTGATGCCGCGGTTGTTCTTGATGAAGTCTTCCGGCGTCATGCGCGGGCCCTTCATCTTCTTGCTGTGCTGGTCGACATTTAGCATGATTACCGAATATGATAAAACGTATGCAGTGTCGGCATTGGCATAAGCATTGGGATTGCCGGTGATGTATCGTTCGGCAAACTTGAGCATGAAACGGTCAATCTTCTGGGCCTCGCCAGGAAGTCGGAAGCTTTGCAGGAAGCGTCGTAAAGCGTCTGTGAAACGCGTTTTCGTAAAGTCCATCAAGTCCACGAAAGCATGCATAATTGCGATGTTCTCAGGATCACCCTCGCCCAGGAACTCTCCGAGTGCTGTCTTGTTCACCTGGTCGTTGTCCAGAAAGAAGCGGGCGATATCCTCAGGGTTATTCGAGGGGATGAAGCCATCCGCAATCAAAGTTTTCAGTCCGCGTTTCGGCTTGTAGTTAAACTGTCGCAATGCGTTCATGAGCGCGGTCTTCTTCTGCTTCGCCTTTTCCAGTTGGCTGTAATCATCCTCAGCCAGTGGTGTGACTGAGCCGGAGTCCACTCCTAAGCTGGGTGATTCTGAGATATTCCGGGTATCTGTTGATACCCTGAGATCGTCAAAAGACGGTCGTAGGTCTGGGTGGGTTGGTTTAACATTCTCAGGGAGGGCTTGTTGAGCCCAGTTGACAAGGGATCGTAGTATCTCGACCAGCGCTTCGAGTGACTCTTGCTTCATAGCATAGTCTTGGGGATATCCGTGCTCTGTGTCGTGAGAGGAGTTCATTGATACTGTCGTGAGCGAAGGCGGTAGCGTGCCTCGGATCTGCCAGTCCATTTGTCTTGCTTGCTTCTCACGCTGGTCTTGGTATGCTTGCTGCTGCATGGGTGTGATTGTGACAGTGTTGCTCGAGATCTTGGACAAATGTTCAACAACACGTTGGAACATGTTGTCAAGTGCCGTGCGGTCGCAATCGTAGTTCAGATATATCTCAACAAGTGCGCGGGGGTCTGCTGCTAATCTTCCAAATATTGTCAGAGTGTATTGCTTCTGAAAAGCAGGCGCACTTCGCTTTTCCAAGGTTGCCAGATAGATTTCCTTCAGAAACACCTCGACTTCCTTCTTGAGTGATATGCGCAGGTACTTGAGCATCTGCCAAAAGATCTCACAAGCGACTTCAAACACGTGCTTGACGGAGCTTGCTCCATTCCGGCTGAGACTCAAACAGAGGTATTGTTTGACCGCTTGTATGAAGCTTGTTGGTTCGTCACTGCCGCTCCGGATGGTGGCAAACGGTGACACGAAAACAGCAATGTTGTTGAAGAGTATGGTGTGAATCATGTGGAGTGAGAGAAGCTTAGATCGCATGCCTTGCGATCGCACGTCGTGTGCATGGTCCACTGACAGACTCTTCGTGCTCAACCGACACATGGCTCTGAAGACGAGGTAGGCGTCTTTGACAAATATCTCGTCCTCTTCCTCCTCTTCGGTGTTGACGTGCGGCGAGGCGTCTTGTCCGGAGGCATGTCTCGACCCAGGCTTCCCTTTGATCCGAGTTACCAGCGTTGGCGCATTGTCGTGTATCCGATCGTCGTTGAAGCTCATATTGTTTTCGAAACTTTGCAGGGTAATCTTGGGCCCTGTGTGCCGGTCAACGGCCTTGTCGCTGGGCTCGGCGAGCTCGGTGTCCTGCTCATCCTCTCTATCCTCTCCATCCTCTCCATCCTCTCCGTTGGCGTCGGAGCCATCGATCCCCTGTGTGCTGCCCTCTTCTTGCCGGATGCTTTCTTCGGACTGGTCTTTCTCGTTCAGCGACGACCGCGACAAGTTCAGGCGAGCCTCCTTCACAACAAGTCTTGCCTTGACCCTCTCGAAGACGGTGCCGACCATCTGTGTGAGTGCGCCCTGCGCGACCTGCTGGTTCGCACTCGACTTGGATAGGAGGAAAATGTTGTACGTGAGTCGCACAGCTTTCAACAGTCCCGCGCCGTGTACCACGATCTTGTCGTTCAAGATAGCAGCCAGCAACGACTTGACGATTTGCAATTGCACGTCCGGATGCGTTGCTTCGCCTTGGAAACAGTCACATATTGTGTCGATAGCCCGTTCGATCAAAGGCGGTGCTTCGGTGCTGTCGGCTAGCGGCTCGGACGGGACGGAGAAGTACGAGTAGCTGATCAGCTTGCCGATGCAGTCGAGCGCCGTGATAGAGACGGGGACATTGGGCGCCTCGGAGGCCAGCTGGAGCGGTTCGAAGAGCACCTCGGGGTTGATGCGCGCCGGGTCACCCTCGTTCTTGATCGCTGCTAAAGCGGCATTGGTGCTGTCCCCCAGCTTCTTGCTCTTCCGAGCATCCTTGGAAGCTGCAATCGTCTCCAGTGCGGTGACGACAAATACCAGAGAGCTCCGTGTCGAAGGTCGCGTGGCGGTAGTCGCTGCCGTGGACTGCGAGTCGGTGCGCGGGCGGTTTGCGATAGGCACACGCTGGTCGAAGATCTGCTCCGAGGTTCGCGGCACATCTGCGCCATTCGGTATGCTTAGCGCTGGTGTCGAGGGTGCAGGTGTGGGTATATCCGCTGGCTCCCGTGGTGCCTCTGGCGCTGGAGAGACTGTCTCATCGGCGACCTCTGATGCCTGCTCAGACCCCGTGTCTGAGCCACAGTCCTTCTCGTCCACCACTTCCGGCGATGACATGTCCGCTTGCTCCTGCGGGGCTTCGGCGTCGGCCATGGTGTTGCGGGCTATCCACGTCTATGTGGGTTGTTTCTGGGGGACCTTCAACTACTGGAGGGACCTGCCGCAGGAACCATGACGGAAGGCGCGACTCAAAAGGGAGTAGGTGGAACAGTTCGACACGGTCACAATGCAGCACAGGAAATAGAATGAGTGGTCGGGAAGTGAGTGCAGTGCGCGTGTTACGACAAAGTGTCTTCGCATCAGCCTCCCTGCTCGTTACGTACCCTGCTGCACGGCAACGCAGCCACTAATACTAAGCCACTGTGGCTGTGGCTGCTGCTGATGCTATCAACCCGGCTCTCCAACTAACTTTTACACCCGTCCTCATCACCTCTCCGCGTCCCGACACGATGCCTGCCACCACCACCTTACTGTCCAGGGCTGGAAGCCAATTGAGCTCGCGCGGGCCAATTGCGCTGCGAAACGCTCTGCCCGCGACACAATGCAGACGCACCCCAGCCCTCTCCGCGCTCGCTCGCTACTATGCCTCGAAATGTGAGTAGCCTTCCTTCACCATAACAACGCACGATGCAGGCGATACTAATGGACGTGTCCTGCAGCCTACCCGCCGCACAATGTCGTCAGTATGCCCGCCCTCTCCCCGACCATGACGGCCGGCAACATTGGCACATGGCAGAAGAAGGTTGGCGACTCGATAGCCCCCGGCGACGTGCTCGTCGAGATCGAGACGGACAAGGCGCAGATGGACTTTGAGTTCCAGGAGGAGGGCACCATTGCCGCTATCCTGCGCGACGCCGGCGCCAAGGACATTGCTGTCGGAAGCGTACGTCTTACACTTCAACACGGCCATGGGACGCACTGCTAACAATGCACAGCCAATCGCAGTCATGGTCGAGGAGGGTGCCGATGTGGCTGCATTCGAGGGCTTCTCCATCGAGGATGCGGGCGGTGACAAGCAGCCTGACACGCCTTCCAAGGCCGGCGAGGCTTCGGAGGCCAGCGAGCCCGCCAACTCCGGCTCCAAGACGGCTCCCCCCGCCAAGGAGGAGTCTGCCCCGGTGGCCGTCGAGTCGGACTCGAAGGGCGACCGCCTTGAGACTGCTCTGCAGCGCCAACCCAGCGTCTCTCCCGCCGCCAAGAAGCTCGCGCTTGAGAAGGGCGTGCCGCTCGGATCGGTCAAGGGTACTGGCAAGGGGGGACAGATCACCAAGGAGGACATCGAGAAGTTCAAGCCTGCTGGAGGAGCGCCCTCCCCCGCTGGTGCCCCCGCAGGCGCCGCTGCCTACGAGGACGTCGAGGCCACTAGCATGCGCAAGGTCATCGCCAGCCGCCTCACCCAGAGCATGCAGCAGAACCCCCACTATTTCGTCGCCTCCAGCATCTCCGTCCACAAGCTCCTCAAGCTCCGCGAGGCCCTCAATGCCGCGGCCGATGGAAAGTACAAGCTCTCCGTCAACGACCTGCTCGTCAAGGCTGTTGCTGTCGCCGCCCGCAAGGTCCCTGCCGCCAACTCGTCATGGCGTGAGGACGGTGGAAAGGTTATCATCCGCCAGCACAACGTTGTCGATGTCTCCGTCGCCGTCTCTACCCCCGTTGGTCTCATGACCCCAATTGTCAAGAACGTCAACGGTCTCGGTCTCCAGTCCATCTCATCGCAGATCAAGGACCTTGGCAAGCGCGCACGCGACGGGAAGCTGAAGCCCGAGGAATACCAGGGCGGAACCATCACCATCTCCAACATGGGCATGAACCCCGCTGTCGAGCGATTTACAGCCGTCATCAACCCCCCGCAGGCCTGTATCGTCGCTATCGGTACAACAAGGAAGGTCGCAGTACCGGCCGAAAGCTTCGAGGGTCTCCCAACGGGCATTGAGTGGGACGACCAGATTGTCATCACTGGCAGCTTCGACCACAAGGTTGTTGACGGTGCCGTTGGCGGCGAGTTCATGAAGGAGCTGAAGAAGGCTATCGAGAACCCTCTTGAGCTGATGCTTTAGTGCCTCATAATACTGCCATTTTTCAGACCGATCTTGTAACTTTATCTTTGGGGCTAGATGAGTAAGGGATCGCGGGGAGAGATGATCTCTTGTAAAGTGAATTGCAGCCTTCTATTTCCTATTCATCCGTCGTACTTGATGATAGCTCGTAGGAAAAATATCTCCCATCTTCAACCATTGCGCTATTTTCTGTTCTTTTTGGAGATTCTGTTTCGATTCTTAATCATGCTCGCACCCCACACCCGGGACAGCGTGGAAAGGCTCTGTGAGTGAAAATAGGTCCCGGATACCGGGATAGTGGGCGAAGCTACAATAGCCGGCACGTATATATGCACGTCAGTATATGAACACCACACATCGGTCTCACCACCATCACCACAACGTGGGATACTGTGTGGCCCCACAAGAAATTTCAAGGGAGCGGTGTGGGGGAAGCGCCGACTCGTCAGGATCTTATTGTATTGAAAAAGGCTGACTGCTTGGGGTGTAGGTGTGGGTTATCTTCATCTTGAGGATCATTCGCTCCTGTAGCTACACGTGCATCCTTCCCAGGTATTGTATATTTCTGCCACACCAAGGGGGTCTTCAGTATGCCTTCAGTTACTCTTATTCTTATTCTTATCTTTCTTGTAGCGAGGGTCTTCGCGCTCAACTTTGATTGGGAGCGCGACCAGCTCACTGAGGAGACAGGGAGTAATGCTGCTTCACGCTTTAGCTCTGCAACCGCAGCCGCTGCTTCGCTCAATGGCTGCAGATTCATCCTCAGTGATGCCGATTGGCCAAGCGAGGAGGAATGGGTGTCCTTCAACCAGACACTGGATGGTGCCTTACTGAAGCCAAAGCCGCTCGCTAGTGTTTGTTATGCTGGGGAAGGGTATAGTGCAGCGAAGTGTGAGCAACTGAAGAACAACTGGGCGGATATGAATTTACAGTAAGTGCTTTCGAGTAGAATGTGCTGAAAAAAATGCAAACTTTGTCGGCGGTCTACCCACCAGAACAGCACCGACGATCCAACGAGCATCATGTCCCAATGGGCGTCCGGAAACACTTGTACCCCTACTTCGCAACCAAACTCAACATGCATCCAGGGCGTCTGGCCAGTATACGTCGTCAAGGCTGCTAGTATCAGACACATTCAGGTGGCGGAGGTAAGCATACACCTCACAACATACTAGAGTGTAGTTTCTGACGATGCTGCCAGGAACATTCGGCATCCTCACCTCCGTTGTCGTAAAAGCATCCCCGCCTACTCCCTTGGTATCAGGCAGGATTCGTTTCTCCACCACCCCTCCTCGCGGTTCCTCTGCACCGCCCGCCATCTCCACGGAAACCTTCTGGGCAGGCATGAAAGCGTATTGGGAGCATTCCATCGCGATCTGTGATGCGGGGGGTTTAGGATATAGCTTCATCTACCCGAGCAGCAGTAGCACGGGGCTTACCTTTACCGTCAGCATCTCAGTGCCTAACAAAACATTAGTGGAGTACCGAACATTCATCGCCCCATTACTTGAGAAATTGAACGACCTGGGTATACCGCAGTCGATGCCTACTTTGCAGCGGGATTTGGTTCCGAGGTTTGAACATGGAGGTGGATATGGAGATGAGAAGGCGCTGCTGGGTCGAAGAGCCCTCGGCGAAATAACAGGCCACACACTAATCGCCTCACGCTTCTTCTCTCGCTCAAACTTCAACACGTCTTCCTCCCTTGCTACCGCACATGTCGCCATCCGTCACCTCGTAGAAGATGGCGAGCGTGCGTATAACCCCGTCGTGTTAAACAACGTCCAGCCCCTTCCCTCCCTATAAAAACTCACATTCGCGTCTTTCTCTCTCTCTCTCTCTCACACACACACACACACACAAATAGTAAGTTTCCACGGCATGAACTATGTCCCCCTCGCCTCCCTCTCCGCCAACCCCTCAAACGCCGTCAACCCCGCATTCCGCACCACAGTCCTACACGCACAGGCTTTCGAACCCAACGCGCACTGGGATGGCAAAGCCGTGGCACTTGCCAAGGAAGCGTTGACAGCCAGACACGCGAGACTGCAGGGGTATATGCAGAGCTGGCGTGATGTCACGCCCGAGAGTGGGAGTTATATCAACGAAGGGGATGCGCAGGATTGGGAGTGGAAGGAAGCGTTTTTCGGGCCAAACTATGCACGGTTAGCGGCCATTAAGAGGAGGTATGATGGCGAAGGTGTGTTTTGGGCTGTGGGCGCCGTGGGGAGTGAAGGGTGGGAGGTGAGAGATTTTGATGGGGGGGAGAGGGTGGGGCTTATTACGCAGGATGGGCGGCTTTGTAGGGTTGGTGCGTGAGTGGGTGGTGGTGGTGGGGAGGGGGGAACGGCCAATTAATACATGTTGCAGTGACTCTTCACGTACTGGATGGCGGACCTACGAGCTTGATCGTGTGATTAATGTTTTTTTCTGGTTTCTCTGCAGCTGTTGACTTTTGTGTAGTCTATCTAGAAACCGACTAGCAGTATTGCGTTGGAGCAGAAATCTGCTTCATCTTCTTCGGTATGTTGCTGGTGGGAAAAAGATACTAAAAAGCCTCTTTTCTTCCACCAAAAGACCAAAAAATCCGAATCCGGGGTCCAATATACAAACACTAGTACGAGGTCAATAAATAACACGGGCTATACAACCCTGTAGGATTTTACCATCTTCAATACGCATTACCCATCGGAACACCTTGCTTCTAACACACACACACACACACAAACACAAACTCGGGAATGTAGGGCTCTTATAAGGCGCCAATTTATAGAACGCCTAGACAACTACAAAACAAACAAAATCAAGTAATTCTTGCGCATATTTTTTGCTTTACATTTAGGTCTGCATCAGCCCATGGTAAACTTTACATCTCCCTTAGTTCAGAAAAGACCAGCACCAGAACGCCCTTGCTGAAATACGCAACAGTCCAAGCTCGCAAACGTCCGTCTACGCCCCGCCAGTTCGCTGATCATTTACGTCCCAGCTCCTCTACTTGGGTACTTGGCGAGGGTGATTGCTTGCGGGATCCCGTGCTGGGGGAAGAGGTGAAAAATGGACTTCATGTCGAAGGATGAGGAGTTTTGGGGCGAAGCTTTGAGGGTGGACGGCGAGGGAGTGATGGAGGGAGGGGTGCATGAAGTTTGAGGTGTCGTTTGTGATGGCCCATGGTTGGTTTGGGGTGGTGAGGGTGTGTCATATGACCATACCTTAGCATCCATATATAGAGCTTCAGGCCTATCATGATAGCTCCTTAGCTCTTAGCTCTCCTATTGAATACGTACGATATTCACCACCATCTCATAGGGTGGATGGATGGAGGAGGCGATGGATTTTGCAGTGGGTAAGCTGGTGTGGTGTTTGGGGGCCCTTTGAATATCCTTTTCCGCTTTATTGTGAAATTCCCGACGTGATGGTATCGTATGTGCCCTAAATGAAATTGTATTTGCTGCTGGTGGTCCCTTCATCTTCCAGGCCACCCCCACCGGTAATGTGACATATCAGTGTCTCCAAGCTCCCATCTACGCGCCATCGCTTACACGTGATGACTGCTTTGCTCGTAAAGTCATCCAGCATCTTCACCTGTACGTCATGAAACAAGTTCGATTCCGGCTCTCTCAAAACACCCCTTTCTTCTCGCCTTGGAGCCTCAAATAGAGGAAACTCCTCGTCAGCATCTAATCCGCAGTATACGCCCTGTTCCTCAAGTTCAACCACCTTCTGCGCTATATTCGCCGTAAGCGATGAATCCCAAGTAACCTCCTTGATCGGAATCTGCCGTAAGAGCATAATAGCGTGGAGGCGAATGCGATGCACCCGGCATTTGATAGCTGTATAGTACAGTGGCGGTATGAAGCCAAACTCTGCAATGGAATGATGTAGGTTGATGTTCCCTGGTATCGCTAGGGCCAACGCGTATTTGTGGAAGAGGTCTACGGCGTGCTCGAGGATGGAAATAAACTCGTTGGTGTAAGCTTCGTACCGAGATTCAAAGTGTGAGCCCAGGGATTTGCACATGATTGTGGCCATGGCGTGGTACATAAGGAGCAGCTTGTATGACGTCGGCTCACGGAGGATGGGTAACTTGGTTGATGGTGTCTGGGTCCCAAAGGCCAAGGGTAGTGACACATCGAGCGCGCGTCGGTGAGCTGCAGTCCGCGTCTCGATCTCCGGGACAGTCCGAAGGTAGGTTTCGTACCAGGTGGCGAGAAGGTTGTTGATCTGTTCTTTCGCCACGCTCAGTGCAGACCAGTCATCTTCGTCCCCAACCCCCTTCTCTCGAAACCGCTGCGATATAAGCACTATGCGATGGAGCAACCTAACCAAAGATTCCTTCGCTGCTTGAGGATTTGAAAATGTGGGATCTGGCATATCCGTCTCTATAGACTGTAAGAATACGTCGACGCCTTGGAGACTATGCCCAAAGAGACCCGCCAGCATATGTACATTGGCAAAGCTCTGGACAATGGCCTTATCGAGGACTCTTATACGCGAGGGAAATCCTAGTACGACACCGTGTTGTGAGCTGGTGTTATCTGTGCTTATGCCTTTTATCAAACTCAGGCCATTCCGTAGATGTATTCCAGCCAGACTATGCTTTCCCCTAATATACTCCAAGAAGGCAAACAACTGACAGGCGATTAGCACTACCGAAATTGATGCTCTATCGTAGTGGCGCATTAGCGGCTGCAGTGAACCAATAGCCTTGCTATACTGTTGAAGTATGAACCTCTCCCGCACATCTGGGGCGTGCTCCTGACCGAAATTACACCTATGAGCAGCGCTCAAAGCAATAGCAGCATGTAGTATAGCTGGCTCCGATGAGGCTGCAGGAAGTACTATCGAGTACCAGAACTGTGAGCCAAACCATCCAGAGGTCGTGTGGACAACTCGAATCCTATACAACTGTAGATACCTAAGCTCCTCATGGCTAATGGCTTTGGTAGGCGGTTTCGCGATGGAATTTGGTAGTGGACTACGTGTTGGTTGGGTGGTAACGTATCTTTCGGCGTAGCTATTTCCTCCGCCTCCCCAGATGCCGTAGCCTTCGCATGTTCTGCCTGTTGTCCGACAACGAGAGCAAACCGGCTTCCCCTCGTCACACTTGACCTTCCGTGCTCTACTTGGCGTTAGTATGCGGCCAATTACGGTCATTTCGAACATGACTCAACTTGCAAGTCCCGCACCCTGACTTCGAATTCCGGCGAATGGTGAACATTTTCGTCCGAACCGTCTCTTTCTCCGTTCAGATGTGATATGGTAGACTGATCCACGACGACTATTATTAGTCTACGTAGAGTCGGGGCCAGTTTTGCCGCTCGCTCATGCAATCAAGCTCGACGTTAGCCGTGCGAAAAAATATAATAGGAATGTCAAGGTGAAGAAAGTATTGAGCTGCAAACATTGCGCGTAGGGTGAAGAACGAAGACGGGTGGTTTGTCCGTCCGCACCCCAATCTTCGCTTACCCTTGCAAAGTCGCTCGTCCCTACTGCTCGGTATTTCCCGGCCTAACTGTTTCAGACAGTTCTTCACTCCCCCAAAATAGCACACGAAATACTGCTCATGAAAAGCGTCGAAAGGTGTTCGAATATCATGTTCGTTCATCTATGAACTAGTCTATCATAAGCATCGCATTACCATGATCACATCAATGGAAATGAAAAAGGAACGCCACTTTCGTCCTGTCCCAAAACGTAGCAGCCAGTTGCACCACGCCTCCAAATGCTTTTACACGCCCAAAGCTGACATATGGGGTTCCCTTACTGTATACCGAAGCTTCGCTTATGCCTCTTCAACGCCGTCAGGCTTCTGCGTCTCAGCGTCTGTCATCTCGGTATCTTTGGCGTCCTCCGCAGGTGGCGCATCAGCCTGCTTCTTCGACTCGGCTTCCCGCTTAGCGCGCTCGAGCTCGGCCTGCTTGGCTGCATGCTCCTTCTGGTGCTTCTCCATGACGGCTTGTCGCTCGCCCTCAATCTTGTCGTTGTAACGCTGGATGATGGGGCCGGCAATGGAGCGGATGTCCTCCTTCTTGGAGACGTACTGTGCTTTTGACGCGTCGTCGCCCTCGTCGTATAGCCATTCCTAGTGTGGTATTAGTAGAGTTTAAATATGATGAAGTTTTTGTTTGAGCTTACCTCGATAGTCTCGAGCTTCGTGTTGAGCCTCGACTTCTCGTCATCGTTGGCGAACTCGGCATATACGTCGAGGATCTTGTCCTTGAGCTCGTAGATGAAGCTCTCAAGGTTGTTCTTCTCGTTCTCGGTGTCGGCCACGAGCTTGTCCTCCATGATCATGGCGTTTTCGCGCTCTGCCGCGGTCTGTTTCGAGGTTTCGTCGAGCGATGCGGTGCCTGCTGAAAGTGGTAGATCGCCCTTGCGCTGCTGCTTCTTAACCTTGCGCATCTTTGGTGGCTCCTTAGGCGCGTCCTTATCGACGTCCATTGCCTGCGCATTAAAGGTTAGCTTGTTCGTTACAGATGCAGAAGGACGCGCATATACAGGATCATCGCTAGACTTGTGTCGTTTCGCGGCGGGCTCCGTTGGGCTGTCCCGGCCGTTACTAAGATCAGTAGGAAATTTGGTAGGACGTACATCACCCTCTTTCTGCTCGGCCGGCGGAGACTCGGGAACGGGCTCCTCGACCTCGGTCTCCTCGACGTAGTATCCAGACTCAACGTTGAGCACACCGTGTACGTTGAGACGTGCCTTCAACTTGCAGATCATGAAGTCGCCCTTGGGGTCTTCCTTGACGCCCTTGACGGAAAACCGGCCAATCCAAGGGTTCATCTTGCCTGGAAGCTGCTCAGGCTTGGCGTACCTGGCCTCGAGATCGAATGGGTGTTTTCGGTAGAAAGTCAAGATTTTGGTGGAGGGCATAACGTTGCCCTTCTGGAAGACAATCAGGTTGGTGTCCTCGTCCGGGATGTCCTCGGATTTCTCCCAGGTGAACTCGACGGGGTAGTTGACCATGTCGTGGACGGAGAAGTCACGGACACGGAAGACAGGGGAGAGGATAGCGCAGCTGAAAGCGCATCCACGTGCGACGGCCTCGTCCTGGTTGAGGGTGAAGGAGAGCGGCTTGCCGAAGTAGTCCTGGATCTTGGCCTTGATGGAGGGGACACGGGTGCAGCCACCGACCATCTCGATGGCATCGATATCGTCGGGAGTGAGCTTAGCCTCGGCCAAAGCCTGCTCAATGGGGGCGGTAGCGCGCTCGATCAGCGGCTGGATGAGCTCCTCAAGCTCCTCACGCTTGAGCATGCCACGGACGTCGATGTCGTTCATGATGGATTCGACGTTGAGCGGCGCTGCGTTATTCGCAGAGAGGATCTTCTTGAGCTTCTCGACACCCGCGGCCAGGCGGAAGCGTGCTTTACCGTTCTCCATGACGTTGATCTTGTACTTCTCCTGGAATTCCTTGGCAAAGTGCTCCACGAGGGCCTTGTCGATGTAGCGTCCGCCGTAGTGGCGGTCCCAGGCACTCGACTTGACCGTCAGCTCGCCCTTCTTGAACTCGACCACGGTAGCCGTGTAGTTGCTGTGTCCGATGTTAACGAAGACAACCCTCCGTGGCTTCTCCTCGGGGGGGGGCAGATCGAGCTTTGTGATGCCCCAGCCCAGGGCGACGGCGGTGTTGTCGTTCATCAGGCGCAGGCACTTGAGGCCAGCGATGTCGGAGGCGTCGAGGAGGGCCCTGCGCTGGGCATCGGTGTACCACACGGGGCAGCTGAGCACGACGTCGGCGACGGGCAGCTTCAGCTCGGCAGACGCAGTCGCCTTCATCCGGGTGAGGAACATGGCGGCAATCTGCGTGGCGGTGAACTGCTCCTTCTTGCCCAGGTATGTGACCTCGGCGCCGACCTGGCCGCCCAAGTCGATAAGCGGCGCGGACACGAAGTCCTGCTCAATTTGGACATCGGGATCGCTGAGGGAGCGGCCGGCGAGGCGGACGAAGGAGGAGACGGTATTCTTGAGGTTAGAGATTTCCTGGTTCTTGGCGGCCTCGCCGATGTATCTGCTCTTGGGGCCAAAGCCGACCAGCGACCTATGCAGGTGTCAGTCGAGTGTTGTGTGTGCAGAGGGGAAAGTTTGCTTACGGCGTCGCGCGGTTGGAGACTTCATTTGCAATCTGTGGCAAGTCAGCATATGCTACAGAGACTGCAGATGCGTGCATAGCAGGTAATACGTACCACATCGACACCACGGTTCCGCGCAACAGCAATGACGCTGTTGAGCGTGCCCAGGTCAATGCCCACTACAGACATGTTTGTTGGCGATGGCGGGGTATATAGAGCGGCGGAAAGGGAGGGTTTGCGCGTGGGGGGGGGGGAAATTGTGGTGAGGTAGGAGTGCAGAGAAAACAGGCGCCTGCAAAATTTCAATATGCGCTGTTATGACGGTAAACGGCAAACGGAAAACGGCTCCAGGGTTCTTGCGTAGAACTAAAAAGAAGGTTCTTGATGAACCTTTTAGCGGGGTGGTGGCGGTCCGTGCATCCCGATCGCCGCTTCCCACGTCAACTACACGCAGGACTACCTCATGCTGCTCCACGAGTCAGCTGGACGCGTCTATCGCAGTCGCATTTCCACGAGCTTCTACGCAAAAGTCTATCTTAGCGACTGGAACGCGCCAATTGCCAGAACAAACCATGGAAATCCCCCCGTACCCGCTTTACAACAGGACCTACATCCTGTACCGTGTCTCCCCACTGCACCACGGCGAGACACCCCTCCTGGCTGAACGGACGCTACGAACACACGCAAAGCGCTTGAAGGAACAGCTGAAAGGCGACAATGTGCGCGGCGTACAGGTCGACTTTGCCAGTGCCGAGGACACGGCAAAGTTGGGGCCGTTAGAGGAATGTAGCTGGGACTTGATGGGAGACGAAGATGCCTGGATCGACCGACATCGACAATCGGTAGACCCTGACGCATCACAACTATCGTCTGTTCTCAGCTCAGACCGAGCGCGTGGTCTCGAAGTGAGCCTCGATTATGAGAAGCAGTCATACAACGCGCTCCTCCTCCGTGACCCGGCCGTCACTTTCTCGCCTGAAGGCTTCACGTCGCTTCCGCTGCTGCTCGTGAAGATGCCAGGGCCGATACGGGAGATATTTCTAAACTACCTACGGACCAACTTCGACGCCCACGTTGCGCCATTACGGCTTGCGCCTTCGTTCATCACGTCCAGTCTCGAGACCTACTTCAAGCACCTTTCGGCGAGGAGCTCCACCCAGTCTATACAGGACGTCATACAACAACTACATGTCCGGCTGGCTTTCCCCAACACGACGACGCTCCTTAAACACATCGAGATCACCATTGCAGGCGCAGACGTCTCTGGCTTTGTCGATCGCGGCAAGCTGCTGAAAGACGACCATGCCAAGCCTTTCACAGCTGCCTTGTCGAGCTATCTGAAGCACCACCTCGCTCTCGACATATCACATCCCAAAGCCCAAATTTCCCGGATAGCTTGCAACAGTTTCCACCTCGGTACGGAGCGCTTGAAGCTTGTCGCACCAGACACCCTCGCCGACACATCGTTCTCGGACGAGGGGGCCTCACAGGATGCGAGTGCAGGTCAACTTGCCGTTCAAGACTTCTACACATCTTTGATCCAAGAAGCCGCCGGCAGTGGAAGGTTCTTGCCGGAGGATTTAGCGAACGATCGGAGAGATGAGACGCCATCTTCGACTGCAAGCGCTAAGGCGGGACGAAGAAAGAGAGCTATTAGCAACGCGGCTGTTGGCAACGATAACAAAAAGAAGACCAAGGCCAAGGGTAAAGAAAACGGCAAGAGGGTCAACGGGAACAATGCATGATACCCCTATTGTTTACTTTCTTTCCATAATTCAAACCCTGCAGAAGTCTACTGGTCAAATGCTTTACTCACTGTACATGGTCATCTCATACATTCCTTTTCACTTTGATATCAAACATGTGTCAGGGCTTCGACCCACATTGCTTGGTCATCCTCACCGCTTCCGTTACTTCACAAACACGGGCTCGCTACTCCATCGTCGTTAACCCACCTTCTGTCTTATTTCCACCAGGACTACCACGACACCATGAAGATCATACCAATGATCCTCGTCCGCGACTTCGACGGCCTAGACATCTGCTACCGCATCTCCGCACGGCGAGCTCGCAACTACTGGGTGCGCCCACCCTTCTCAGACTCGCATCTATTGCTGTCACCTCACCTCGACATCCATATACATGCCTGAGAGCCTTCACATACTCATCACTCACATCACTGTAGGAACTGCTCGAAAGCATTCACAATACCTTCAGCAATACATGGGACCGCTACAACGCACATCTTCACTTTGAGAACGACTGCAGCAACGGCAGGATTAGTCCTCGCGAGTGGGATGTCGGCGGGTATTTTGAGGACGAATTTGTGGTGGATGGGTGGCTGGTGCTGTTTGCGCATTTTGAAGAGGTGGAGGGGAGGGTTATGGATGATGTGGGGGACCAGGGTTCGTACGGGGTTGATAGGATATGGTATTGGGGAACGTATGGAGATGAGGGCGTTCAGAAGAAGGTATTAATTCAAGAGCATTGTATTGGGACACTAATGCTTCATAGGGCGCCCCGAAGGGGGAAGTGGACGAGGACCCGTATCCACCGTTCCTCGAAGCTCTTCCACCTGATCACCTCGTCCTCACCTCAGTCATCAAGTGAACTGCCGATGTCCAGAGCGTACCTGCGCCTCCAATTGCCGCCCGTAAAGTCATCACCATCAACTGCACGAGCAACATTCGGCATATGGAGACCGGGGTTGTCATCGGCCGCGCCCTCGCGCATTTTTGTCGTGACCCCGGTCTAGCCCGACCGTCCACGCAATTATTAATAAGGTGGGCGCTCTCGTAGCGTATATCCCAGGCAAGTATGACAAGCGCAACGTCAGCAATGTCAGCAAAGGCAATATCCAGATCTCGAAAAACAATATCAAGTACACCGAAGAGCTCAGTAGCTTCAGACAGCCTGTTGGTATCTAAAGGATCTAATCAATTGACTTATTAAGCGCGCTAGCTTAGGATGAGCACGATGAGGAGGAGGGGCGAGAGTTAGACGAGATGTTGGCTAGTAAAGGAGGATTATAGAGATGGGGGTGGATAAGCAGTAATAATAACGAGATGCCAAATGGTACGAAAGAAACGTCCAAAACGGTGTGTTTTCTGCAACGACATTCTAGCATGCTTTGGAGAATTAAAAAATCACCATCGCCGACCTTGCCTCTAGTCGATAGAGAAAAAGCCTGGCGTGTTTCGCATACTTGAAACCCTACACAACCAACTATATTACTACCCTCCCACCCCTACTACAAGACCCACAACCAACCTCCCTCACTTGCTCACGTGTCGCCTCGTCTCTCCACACCTCCCTGTACCACCCTACGCCATTACAACGCTCACAGTGCTTCCAACGCGGTATATCGGATCTTCGTCTTGGAGGTTGAGATGCTGGGTGGTCTTCATACTTTGCAGTGGTATCTTGAACGCGTTGGCCAGGGTTCCAGCGGGATGGGGTCGCTTCTGCTTGGATCGCATCGCTAGCAGAGAGAGTGTGATAATTTCTTCCATGTCCGGCGTTTGGTTGAAGTGGATTGGTGAGTGAGCGTGCCCGTGTTCGATGTGCAGTTGGTGGTGCCTGCAGATCTGTTAGCGAGACCTGTGATGAGTTGGTGGATGGACTTGCGAGGAACTGTGGTCTGAGAGGGGTTCTTGGGAAAGATTTGGGTTCTTCAGCATGGCCAGACTGTGGTCCATTTTCTACATGTTGAGGTGGCCTGGGTGACTGTGCCGCCCTTTTTGGCTGATTCAAAGGGCTCCGTGGCCGCGGCGACGTTGTCGAGATTGAAGACGATTGGCTCAAGGAGCGTTCCTGGCGTGTTTTAGGTCTGCGAGTATACTCTTCTTCCCCTGACTGTATAGATCTAGTCTGGGGACTTTTCGGTTTCACCTCGTCTTCCTCGTCCGATTTCATCTCCTCAACCTTTCCTATCTCGAAAGTATCGCGCTCGACAGTCTCGTCACGTCGCTTGTCAGCGTCTTTGAGTAAATCGATAAGCTTGGACACGGGGTCAAGGGAGTCGCGTATATGATCCAAAATCGAGAGAGGAGCGCCAGCAGCCAGCGCAGCCCTAGTCACAGCAACTCCCTTACGCCCCCTCCAGCTTCCAAGCTCGGAGCTTAGAACAATGAACTTGCTAATAACTAGCTTTGAAACTTGAGACGAGACATTGAGAATGTTACTGCTAGCTCGTGCCGTTCCATCGGAAATACGATCGCGATGCTTCCTGGTTTCCAGTTGAGTCATTTGCGCGTCTCTGATGTCGTACTCTCGGAGGAGCGCTTGTAGATCCGCATCGCGCTTTTCAAAAGCGAGATCCTTGACTTCGTTGTAGTCTTTACTCAACCATGCGCCAGCTTCGAGCAACATTTCAGTGACTGCCCAGTCGCCATGGCCGACTGCCTGATAAAGTGCGTTGACATGCTGCTTGTCGGTTGCAAACATATCTGCACGGTGTTTCAACAGAAGCCTTGTAATGCTCTTTCTACTTCCAACAGTGGCAGCAATTAATGGATTACCATATCTCCCGCCGGATTTGCTTGGGTTGGCCCCGTATCTTAGTAGGAGACGAGTCATCTCCTCATCTCCTTTGGTTACTGCGGCCTGCAAAGGGGTGCCATGTCTTCTGTAACGAGCGTCGGTGTCATCCAGGTTGTCTAGCAGCTCCTGTAGCTCCGAAACATCACCGGACAGTATGGCAGCGCATATCTCGTCTCCCACGAGCGCATAGCTGATCTTCATGGTCTCCGCCAATGACGTCTCCTCTTCTGTCCAATTTTTCGATTCCACTTCCGATATTTTCTGGATATCAGGGCCGCGCACGAAAGTCTCGGGCCGCCATTGGCACCACAGGCTCTCGACGCCCTGTGTCCAAACATAGGTATATGTAGATACAGATCGAAGATGACCTGAAGTTAACTGGATATCAACCGTCACCCTGCGTCTCTCAAAAAGTGGACCTCTATTGGATTTTGGCCTATTTTCGTCCAGTGAGCTTTTGCCGTCGCCGGAGACTGCTTGAGCTCGCCTCAACTTCTGGTGGTCAGAGCAGAATACCAAATCGCAGTATCTGAGGCTCTCTTCGCTAAGCCCAAGGATCAAGAAGCCCGTCACTTCGCCTATGGGTGCAGGATGAACGGGGTCGAGGCCCTTCAGTTCCCTGTTTGCAAGAATGGCGTTGGTCAGCAACGATTCTTGGATTGCAGCGTGGTTTTGGTCGAAAGGCCGCCAGACATCGTAGCCGTTCAGACGAGCAGGAGTCATGACTTCAGCTGCACGTTTGATAGAGGTGTCAGCTCCTGACCAGTCTGACGAGGATGGTACAAGTCGTCTTTTGTGCATAGGTGAATACGCGCCCTCGAGTGATCGTGCTGCAAAGCCGCGATAGGCGCTCGGGAACATGAGCCGGCCATACACGAATAGACTGAAGCTGCCCATTGTGGAGTCTGACGCCCGCACCTCTTTCATGGAGAAACGATTGGAACCAGCCAATATATAGGAAGGCACCAGACTAGCCTTTGGCAGTGGGTAACACTCTTCAAGGTCAAGCGGAGGTGATCGTAGTGGCTCAGGCGCAATGATGGGCTGATCCTCTATAGCTACGACCGCAGGCCCTAGCTCTGATGCTAGAGGCCTCCTGTCTTTGTGTAAACCGGAAAATCTCTTTGCGTCATGTGATGCTTTCGGCCCACTGGTTGGTTGCTCGGTGTCTTCATCCTGCTGGAACGTCACTCGATTTTGCATGCGAGGATTTTCTTTTTTCGCTCGACTAGGCGACTTCAGGGCTGAAAGAAGCGAGTCCGGTGTCTCTAGACTTTCTTTCATGGTGGGCGTTCCTCGGGTCGAGGATGCAAGGGATTGCTCCATATGGTCGTCAGTGGGCTTCCGATGTCCTTTAGTATCGAGTTCGGATCGCAAATAAGGGCCAGGTTGTCCTTCATATTTTTCGTTCGTGAACTCAAGAGCATTTCCTTCTGCGGTGTTACTCTGGTTCTCGAAACTATCTCCAGGATCATCAACTACATCTTCAGGAGAAGTAGGATTATCATCCCTTGCGATAACCACAGCGCCAAAGTCTTCAAGAAACTGCGCTGTCACCGTATCATCCGCATCGCCAACCAATTCCTCTTTGGCGTTGTCTTGTTGCATGTATGTCCGCAACAGTGATCCAGTGACCATGTCTGTGAACGAAGAGAGGCCCGTATAAAACTCTGGCGCATCGCTTCCGTGTTCGACCTCGAAGCACCGAAAGCAGAAATAGCGTTGATTGCTGTGTGCATCCGCTATCCCGGCAATGATCTGTGACGCTGTAGGTCGAGCTGTAGGTACTGTTTGCAGCATATTCGGGATCCAGGACAGTGACTCGAGATCCGCTTGACTTGAGACTGATTTCAATTCGTCGATCCATTCGGACGTGGCCTTTTCATTTGTGTAGAAAGCCGTCAGGTTCGAACCATGATTGGAATAGAAATGATCCATCTCCTCCAATGTGTGGTTATTCAATACTGTAGCCATTTCCAGAAAGACACATCCCATTGACCAGATGTCACTGGGTTTACCATGAGCCTAACCGGTATTAGTGTCACCTAGGAATTAATGGGTAGGCACGCACGTTTTGGTTTGCGATCTCTGGAGCCCCGTATCTCGGTGTCCATTCAATAACCCGACCGGTTGAAGTACTTCGGCTGGTTTCGCCATGCGCTTTTGCGGTACCAAAATCAGTCAAGTAAATCTCTGCGTTCTTAACAAGTATGTTCTGAGGTTTGATGTCCTTGTGATGAATGCGGTTCGCATGCAGGTACTCCAACGCCTTGGTCAGGCAGCCAAAGAAAGTACGAATGCACTGCTTGCGAGCGTTCCGATCGACGTCGCTTTCCGGTCGTTTTTTGAGATACGACTTTAGGTCCTCATCAGCAACAGGTCTCATAATGATCCCGACGTAGGTAGGGTCCGTGTATGATGAGACCATCTTGGCCAGGTGCCGATGCGATGCTTTCTTGAATATTTCCAGCTCATTGAGAAACACACTTAGCGCTTTCTGATCGCGTAGAGCTGATATACCTTGATGAATGCGTTTCCGCGCAAAATGCTTCAAAGTGAACGTACCAAAGACGTGGTCTACTTTCCCAGTACCACCTTGACCAAGGAGGTTGAGAGAGGTAAAATAGTCGTCGGCTGAGGTATGGAAACTGAAATGCGCACCACCCTCTTTCTCCAAAACATTCAGCTTCTGACCCGAGAGCACCAGCTTTTGTAGTCCCAGAAATCTGGCTCTAATATCTGCCCCCTGAATAGCATCTGGGAGATTCCGGTCGCTGTATGGTAGGAATGCGTCCGTCCGCTTCAACGCCACGAATGAGTCCATCAGTTCCGGGCAGCCCAGGATTCGGAGGATGCAGAATGTTCTTGGTCGCAACGACCATTCCCCTTGCCCAAATTGTCGTAGAAGCTCACCAATATAGGGAAACATGCCATCACGCAGGATTGGTGGCATGTCAAGCTCATCATCTGGTCGGGGTATGTTCAGCTTGTCAAGCTGAACATCCAGCTCTACCTGGCTGATTCTTTTCACAAACTGGTGTATGCGATCCCCAAGGCTGCCATTTCTCTTCGCAACTCGTGGCTGCCGACGAGCTATAACGGTTCCTAGCGAGGCACCTGTTTCGCGCACATGTCGATTCTCAGCACGGCCTTGCGTGTTTTCCGAGAAATAGTCCTCGGCTGTGGGAGCCTCATACGGTCGTGTATCGTCCGCCATTTCCCCGTTGCCAATCAAGATAACCAGTGCCGCAGCTTGATGATACAGATCAGAGAGGAGTATGTGGGTACGTCTTGAAATGGCGGGGTGCGCCCTCACTTATATGCTTAGCATCAAAGGCTGAGGCTGAGCTGAACTCAAAACGGATTAAGACTGAAATCCAGTTCACTTATCACATAAATCTCGACCCCTCCTACGGTCCACAAAATGCTCTTGCCGCGGGGATCTGGGTCTAAGTTCGTTTATGCATGCTCTATCACTGTGGCGCATTTGGCGAAACATACACAGAGTGGTCGCTGCGCACAGTCCGAGGTAGGCTTTAGCGACGTGACATCACCATAGCGGCCGCGGTAGTCCGTTCTCTCTCGATGAAATGTACTGACTCATATGGGTTATTCGGCTCTGAGGATTCATAATGGTTTACAATTCATGAAGTACATAAACCGAAAGCATCCGACCTCGATCGTCATCCGTATACCATTTCGGCGACAGTCTAGCCCTTGCTGAACACAAATGAACATCGTGTGTAGTAGCGTCGCCTAGCCTTTGAACATCTTCCGAGTCCACAAACAAGACTGTTTGATCAATGATATCGCTGCCAGGACCTTACTATCCTCTAAAAGCGACTATACGAGTTAGCACAAAGAGGAAACCGACGCTATAAGTGGCCGCAAACACCACGAGAGCGACGTCGGCCCTATTTCTCCTGATTTCATTCGGATAGGTGGATTGCTTGTCATCGACGTTGTACACCTCTTCAATTCCTTCGATAAGTCGAGTGGCTTCGGCGCTTAGGTTTCTCGTAATGACACTTACCACACACCAACCACAACCAAGCAGTACGACCACAAACGTGGTAAATGTCATAGCCACTCCTGCGGTATCTAGCATCCTTCTCCTGTAAGCCTCCGATTGGTTTACTTCTCCAGCTATTCGAGTTCTTGCTCGTGGCTGCGTTGCCGCTGCCCGGACGCTACCTTCTTCTCTCGAAGCTGCATCACATCCGCTTCTGGGACCCTCAATACCTGGACGAGTTGTTTTGGTGTGGGATCAGCTGCTTTTATGTCTTCTTCTCCTTGCACGAAGTGCCTTAGCGCGGGGTTGGCTTGTATATGGCCCATGTTCTTTTGCTGGGCCTCCCTAGCCTTCAACTTTTGGATGAAGTCGCTCAGCATATTCCAATCCTCGCTCAAGATGCATAGTTTGGATTTCCACACATGCAACATATTGTCAGCTAGTAATATGCCCTCGAGGGTCTGGATATGCCATTCAAGTTTGGCAGTCTCCTGCCCACAATAGGGCGCTACATAAAGGTGGATGAGCTCGTCTATTGCGCGGCCTGCATCGCGCATTTTCTCTATCAGCAGTGCGGCGCGTGTGTAATCTTCGCCGAATCGCACCGTGTCGGTAATGGGATTCCGAATAGTATTCAATCGCAATGCCAGTGGTACAAGTTCGTTGACGTTGGATTTGAGAGGGCCGAGAGGATAGAAGGGTTTCCTGTACCCACTGGTGAAGTTACTGCCCTTATCAGTGTATGACGTGGCAACGATTGCTAGAGAGAGTAAATGCAGTACGTTCACAGTCCATCGCATTGTGCTGCTTGCAAAGCATATTGACTGACTCGCTCGTGGCCCAGTCCATATGGGCGGTGGCCGCGATGGTAGTGGGGCAGTGCGTGTTAGGTATGTCGAGGTGGGCAATCGCAACGGAGGAACACGGTTCACATTGAAGCAATGCAAGCCAGGCCACTAGAGTGAGGCTGTGCCGTGAGAAGAAAAGGGTCTGAGGTACCTGCAATTGTTGGGCTGATAATCGATGGAACGGATGTGTGAAGATGCCATGCCCCACGAAACTCGGGCCATGCCTGCATGTGAAGACGTGTTATACGGTAGCCCCCTGCGGGCAATGTTGGAAGCCCTGAACGATGTCTCCTTCTCTCAACTACATATTTGTTCGTGTCTGGCTATCTGAAGGAAACAGCCAACGAATACGTCTTGAAACAAATATAACCAAGCACTGCTCTCGATACCGAGTTCGACGATCCGATTTCCGAGTTTGCTTCAAGACGAAGTATCCATTCCGCCTCCATGAACTGGTCCTCGATCATATGAAAGTATGCTCCAACCCTAAAATGGAAAATCAGAGCTTGTAATCCTGTTGGGAATGACAGGGCTGAGTTAATCTCAGGCCTTGCCATGAAGAAAAACCTCGGTCTGCTATCGAGCCCGTAATATGGCACTACCGCGATGTATCTGGCTATATCAGAACGATACCGTGCGTTTATTCGAGGTCCACACAAGAACTCATTATCTCTGCAGCAGCAATTTCATATGGGTTCGCGATGAAGCTGAGGCGCTTTTAAACCTGCCGAGGCTCCAAGTTCCGCACTCTGTCGATGATGTGCAGTACGCATCAATATAAAACATAAATGGCCCGCAATATCAAGTGTCTCAAAGCTATAAGGTCGATAGGTCGAGGGGATGCGAAAACGAAATGCCGTTACCACAGCCTGTGCATGAGCTGGCGCACGACGGGAGAGGAAATCTATAACTCCTGTTGGCTCACTATTAACGGTAACGACGGCAGCCTGGTTCACCTACATGAAAACGAACGAATCACCATAACCACTCTAACCAACGTCGTCTAGAGTGAAACCTTTGTCTCAAAATCCAGTTTGATATACCCCAAGTGTCAATTTGTTACCTTTGCTGATGCGATGAAATGAGAGATAGTTTACCTACTGGTGTTTACGTGCCTATAGTGACAATGGCATTCATAATTTAGAACAGCCTTGTTCGCACCATTAAATATCTCGCGTAAATACAATCGTGTACAACGCAATTAAATGCCTAAAAATCAAAACGACATGCATGATACTACTTTCACGGCCATCAACATTGTGAATTCACAACGCGTAAGCAGTTGAGATGCAGTATTTTTATTCGTACACAGTGCTACGAACCTACATGATGTCAATCCGCTCAAAATTTCCTCCTTCCATCAGTCAGTGAGCATTCACCATCTACCTAGATACGCAACCCAGACTTCACAACTACGCTGGTCGTAGTCTCCATAAATCTGGGTCCGTTTTTTTCTACTCACTCATCATCAAGCACCACCAATATGCCAGCACTTCCAACTCTCACTCGACGTGATGAGCTCGCTCCGTCCCCCTTAACACCTGCTTCTAGCCAGTCTATTGACCCAGGTTTCCCCAGTGATCTCATCGCCGGTGTCACCCTTGGTGTTGCCGGATTGGTCTTGATTGGCTTCTGGAGCTATGGCACTGGGTATCCATGGTACAAGCGTGTTCGCGAGCTGAAAGCCATGCGTAAGAAGGGACTTGCGGACCCTGAGGCTGTGCTTGCATACACTCGTGATCCGGTCCCGCGGCGAGATCTGCCTCCTATTCACGAAGTTCATTCTAGTTCTTCGCTGGAACAGCAGCTCAATGCTGTGCAGGATCGTGTTCGGGAAACGGCACCTCAGGCAGCCCGCATCCAGGAGCAGAAAATCTCTGAGGCCACCACAATCAAGTCAAACGCCTCTTCTCGTGCAAATATCAACAACCTTCGCAACACCATGCTATCGAACATCACGGAGCTGACCCAGCCAGATACCGAGCCCTACCCGGCCTCCGATGCTGCCTATCGACCTAGCTGCAATGTCGCTGGTATACCGTTATGTAGAGTGCGTGATAGTCAGGCTTCGGCTGCGACTGTTGACACGACAGAAACGGGTTCTTCAGACGACACAGTGTTTTCTATCGGAGAGGCAGTGCCAATGCGTATGACGATGCTAAAAATGCGTCATGCTTCGAAGTCGTGAGCAGTCTTGATGGTTCCGTGGCTCTTGAAGCGACATAATCGCCTATG
>ML976098.1:3456-50324 GCA_010015635.1 Clathrospora elynae | reverse complement strand
GCATTCAACACAGCCAAGAAAAGGCCATACTGAAGCTTCTGGTAGGCATAAAAAGCATGTCCCGCTCTTCGCTTGTCCTTAGATCTCTTGTCATCTTCACCCAGTACACCACCGTCACCCCGACGGAGTACGCAACGGCGGCGCCTTCGGTCTCTTCGACCCCCTCTCTTTCGTCAATGATGCATGGTAGCAGTTTCTCAGCTGGTCTGAGCAGCAGCATACCAATCTCATCCGCAATCTCAACGTTTATGTCACATATCACACCGACGCCAACGATGACTGTCACCTTGGCAGCCACTCCAATTCTGTCGATTCCCAGAGCCCCTGTTCTCCCAACCAGTTCCCTTGTTCCGGCTGGTCCCAAGCCCAAGTTCGACGACACCTTCCCAATTCTGTCCCTTACGGTGATCATCGTACTAGCAGTCCTGCTCTGCACCGTCATCGGCCACATGATCTACTCACGGTGCAAGGGCAATTGCCCGAACTGCAAGGATCTGAAGCGCCAGATCGCGAAGTACCAATCCGGAGATCTGAAGCGCATCACCACAGATATGGTCAAGATCCGTGCGGTTGTTAACAAGACTGCTTCCACTCCAGTCGTGTCTGCGGATATCGATCTTGAGATGGGTTTTATTGGTGATCCCGCATCCGCGCGCGCTGCGGCCCTGAATACTCTCCAAGCTAACAAAAAGCCATCGTTATGGCAGAAGGCCAAGGGCAAAGTGACGGGTAAGGGTAAAGGCCTTGCCCGCTCCACGGATACGACTGAAAATGAATCTGACGAAGATCTTTTTTTCACAGTTGCTTTGGACACGCTGACTCCGGGCCTGCGCTGCATCCCTTCTCCACCACCCCAGGTCCGCTTCCCGCCTGTCGAGATCCGTTCCAGCCAGCCTCCTTCGCCCACCTACTCCGCTTCTGTTTACTCTCAGTCCATCGGCATCAATGGGTCCCGTGCCTTTACCGATCACACCGGCGCAGACATCCCGACTGTTCTGCGTGGTCCCGTCCGGAATAGCATCGACGGACCAAAGCGCTACACCGCTATGACCCCATGCTAGAAATACTAGTGCGACATCTACGGCATGCATACCAAGGCGCACGCCGTCGAAGTAGCGAAGCACAATCTTCAATCTCCCCAGTATCAAGACGCCGAGCGTACACTCAAGCGTTTGTCGCCCACTGACACTGAGTTCCACCGAGCTCTTAATGTTGTCAACGCGGCTGACGCCAGGATCAATCGCGCGCATCATCCATCACTGTACATGGAGTTTTCCACAACTAATCGTTTGGAGGACGTTGATTTGAACCAAGCGAGCTAAACGAACCAGCGTAATTCTCACCAGATTTTCGACTGGCGCCGCAACGGCCAAGTGCCTCTTGTACCAAACGCTGCTGATGTTCCCGAGGACATTGGATATCTAAGCAGCGACATTTCCAACAAGCGTAAACCCTACATGAAAGTCAATGGGTACCTAACGCATCATAGTAAACTGTAACTCTGGCCTGAGCGGAGATTGGCAGTTCTAACAAGGCCAATAAGCTTCAGCAATACGCTGCAGATCGGCCTAACATGCTTAAGTCCAACAGACATAGAATCACTCTACGTGATTTCGGCTCTCGAGCCTGCCGTTTTGGGAGTTATGGCATTCGGAATATTTGTCGTGCTTAATAGAAAATAAAGATACTATGATTAGAACTTAGTTTGTGCCAAACATGTAATGTGACAGTTAACTTACCCGACTCTCGTACTGAAGGCTGATTCTTAGGATCTTCAGTACATACCACCATCAAAAGGCTCGTTCAATCGCAGTTGCGACGACCCGTTCTCCATGACAAGGTTCTGAACATAGAAGACCCAGCCATTCTCATGCCACTTTCTAAGGTCGATATCGTCGCTGGGCTCCAGTGTGACCGCGTTGACGCTCACATAGTGATACGGCTTCGTGACCTCTTTGCCTAAAGTAGCAACTGTTAGCAAGAACCCTTTTAATGAGCCTAGAGTACTTCGAATAGCTTTTAGCCGCTGCGAAGAACTTTAAAACGAAGCGAAGTACTCCGGGGAACTTCAGGAGATGGTAGCAATACGTACCATCCATCACAGTCGTAATCGTCATTCCCTTTGTCTTCCACACCTTCACGACGTGCTCTTTGTCTAGCTCTTTCTTTGTTCCGGCCCACTGCTCAACGTCCAATTCGACCTGCTCCCATTCACCTGCCAATCCCACAATGCGGCATCCGCATTTCTTGCAAAAGTACCATCCTGTCTTCTTGCTAAAGGTGCGGTAGTCGCCCAATTCCTCGACAGTGGTGGGTGAGGTGAGGATGAAATCGTCGGCTGGTGTGATGGGCCGACAATGGAAATATCCCATCTTCTGACAGGTGGTACCTAGAGCGATGGGAGGTCAATCGTAGTTTCAAACAGTGCACTGCGAACTTTCATATATGCATTGCGTTTACGTACAGTTACACTTGTAGATACGAATCGTCTCGCCATTCTGAGGGCTCTTCATATCGGGCGGGAACTTGAGCTTGATTTGGTATTGCACATCACCGCAATGGCACGAACCTGAGTACGCTTTGAGAGACGACATGATCGTGTAGGCTTGCAGAGGTTTGCAGAAAAATAGGGCTACCCGTTTTTACGATGGTTGGGAGAGTCTGGTGTTGAAGGCGAAGGAGAACAGATGTCGCTGCTTACCTGAATATGTCAGTGCATGAGTGGTGTGGATGCGGAGGCTATCATCAACAAAATGTATTGCTATGTCTCTGTTTTGTGTCTGCCATGACGATCTTTTATCAGGTGGGTCTGTGCTACGTGACGTATCTATGAAACACTAAGATGTGGAAGGGACAATGCTGAGTGGTAAGGAGCGTCGGTCCAACACACGTGGAACACCTGACGGTTCACAGAATAGGCCCTATATGTGAAGCTCTAGGCAGCAGCCATACTATCCCGGGATTATGTTGCTCATTAAATTGCCTGCGATACGGTGAAGCGTGGGCAATCGCGAAAAGAGAATATTGGAAAGGTGTCTCCATTCGACAACAGGCCCGGGCAGTTTTTCCATGTCTGTCGTGTGTATATACCGGTAGTCGAAGGGCATGGTTCGTGGTTGCTGTTTCCGAGCGCTGTTACCCCGCAAAGCACACAACCTCAGACCCAACCAACTTGTCCGTCCCGGTTCGCAGCTCAAACGTGCGAACATAACATGTGGAAACCCATGTACCTTTCTTTAAGGGTGGTATGCTTGGACCAAAAACGACAACGCTGGAACAACCCTTCTCTTTGGTGCCTAGCATTTGGTAAGCCGCTAAGCCGGCAAGCACGACGGGAGTGACCGATGAAGGCGCGCTAGCATCGTTGGAACTTCTCGCATCTCGCGTCCACCACCACCATCACGTCCAGTCCATTATGGGTGTCTACAACCTTATCGGCACGACTCTATCCTTTATCAGCGGGATATGGATTCCGGCCACTCTCCTTTGTTGCATACCATGGGTTCAAAAGCGTAATTGCATATCTGGCTGTATGCTTGTGAGGCGCATACTAACAACTTATAGAGATGCTCTATTTGCACAGCTTCACCTTCTTTCCAGGAAAGTGGCTAACTGAGCCCGAAAGAGCAGGGTTTCTGAGTACGTTTCACGCTTTCATGCTCACGTTAGTCGACGTTACGTAGGCCGGGAGGCTTCGCTGTATCAGGCATTCACTTTCTGAGCGACGGTACGTAGGCCGGGAGGCCTTCGGAGTACCACAATTGCACAATTTGTATTTCTTCCAGGATCTGAAGCTTACACACTCAGAAAACCAGGTTATACCGTTTCGCATTATCACCAAAGATCACGAGCGGTTATTTGCCTGGCTAATCGCACCATTGGGTGTGTACGCCAGCAACGCCGATGATTTCATTCAAGAAAAGGCAGGCGCCAATATCGAAGATACTCTGGCATATAAGCTATTACGAAACGCCTCAGAAGCCAGGCTTCTCATTTACTTTCACGGAAACTCCGCTACGCTGGCGCAAGAACGACGCACTATAGAATACCGGGCATACAGCGCTGGGGCGTCCGAGAACATATATGTCCTGGCGTTCGACTACCGCGGTTTTGGTCTCTCTTCGGGTGATCCGTCAGAGGCCGGCTTACTGAGCGACGCAGAAGCCGTGGTCGAATGGGCCTTGAATACCTGCCGGATACCACCAGAGCGAATTGTGCTCTTAGGACACTCACTGGGAACTGCTGTCGTGGCAGGCATAGCGCATCATTATGCAACTAATCTCGGTATCGAGTTCAGTTGCATCCTTTGCGCAGCATTTACACATGCTGGAAACGCTTTCTCCTCATATTCAATCGGTGGAGTTGTCCCAGTTCTGGCACCCGTCAAGATTTTTCCAGCTTTTCAAGCTTGGTTCTCTCGCAGAATGGTAGATACTTGGCGCACTGACGAACGGCTTGCTGATATGGCTGGTAAGTCACCCCCGCGCGAGAAGGCGTATCATACTTGGGCAGCCTCACCAGCTGTCGCAAGAATTCGTGCGCGGCTCCTCAACGTGAAGCCCAGATAACTTCAGGGGTTTCTGCGGGTAAATCCTAGCAGCCAGAATAACCTGAAGATATCTGCGTGGTCTTGAACCTGTTGCTACATTGGGGAAAGCCCGCACGACTTTTGTCTTGGCCTCATCGACGATTAACAACCGCTACTTCCGGTTATGTGGCAGTACTCCAAGCTGGATCGAAGTCACTTTAGATGATATATGGGCCGCTTACTGACGATCTCAATAGGCGCTTGCTCCAGGCTTAATTTGGTCTTCTTTCATGCCGAGAACGATACTACGATGCCCTGGCAAGAGACAGAGGCACTGTTCCAGCAAACAGTTCGAGCAGCCGAAGATGCCAACGACGACCATAGCTCCAAAGGTCTACATATTATCGACTTCGGCGAAGCGGGCAGGCAGAAAATTTGGCAAAACGGTTCACATCGCATCACGAGTAATATCGCGAAGCACGGAGGTACGCATGTGTTCTATATCACTTCCACCGGGTTTATCTTCGAGATGACATGAAGATATGCAGGGTCCACCTTTTTACTTTTCCCTTAAACTATCTGCGGGAGTTATGGTGTCAGCCGCATTCGTACGCGTTTCGTGATCTACGGATCGCCCCACATCCGTGCTTCAGGATCTTCAGGAACGCGCTCTACACGCTCTGCGATTTTGAGGCTATCACACAACAAGTGGTGAAGTCAACAGGCTGCGCTTTTTTCGCCATCTTGCTATTGTGCGAGGTTGGGCAATCACCCCACAGCATTGCTGCGTCGAATCTCGGCCAGCATCCATGTGGTCATCATCACCGGTTTTTCGGCGCCTCACTAGGCTCTTGGAAACAGGCGCTAACGCCTCAAACAGGACATAACACGTCAATGACTTGGACGCCCATAGGTAAGTCACCCATGCACGCTTATACACGGTATGAGTTATACGCTGACTTGGTGCCTCCACCTTTGTAGCGCTTACGATCCTCCAACTTTTCGGATTCGCGGCTCCAATAGCGCGAGTGTAGCGGCTAACAAGTCTAGGAACCCTTTAGCACGCAAAAGGCCACGAGTCCAGTGTCTCGGCATGGCGCTCATGTGCGTCACCTTCGTTCTCCACATCGCATGACGTTCACAAGCTGGTCCGTCGAGATCCGGGTACAAAGCGCTTCATCGGCACGCCCGGCTGTGGTTCGTGTTTCATAGCCGTACATTGTCAGACAGGTCCCTTACACATCACAATTTGCAATCAGAAGCAGCACTTTTACTGCGTTTTCCGATCACTTCCATTTGTTCTGTCACCTTCTGTGTCGACTGTGACCGTTTGCCAGCACCACAACGTTTTCGCTTTCTACATCCTCACAACGCGCAACTGAGGACTTTAGAGCCCCCCAACAACCTAGAACAAACATGCCCGCCATTGCCCACCTCCAACGTCGCATTCTGGAAGACTCGGAAGGAAACGGCGGAATCTCAGGCACATCCATCGCCCTCATCGTCTGCCTCGGCATCGTCCCAGCCATCGCTCTGTTCTGGGTAGTCTGTTACCTATTCTGGGCCTATCCCAATGACCGCAACTGCTGCTGCGTGAAGCGGAGAAGGGGCGCAGACAAGCCGGACATGGTGCAACGGCAAGGCGATGCCCTCAGCGAAAACACGATGTATGAGAAGCAGGGTTTCGCTCTTCCGCAACGGCCGTTTGCCACTCATGCTAGCACTGAGTCTGGGAACTTTCATGGTACTGGATCAGGACGCTTGGCCAAGCAGGATCGGAGTAGGCCCAGTGTAACGAAGGCTGATACGAGGATGTCGCTGCAGAGTGTAGCGAGCGCGAATACCATGCAGGCTGCGCATGAGCCCCAGCGGTTTGTGTGATAGATTTCTTTGAGGAGTTTCAAACGGAAAAAATACGCAAAAGCGACTACGAATCCCTCCAGGCATCCGTTCCATTCGCCAGTAACATCATCATACAACGCTGGTCATGTTCGCTCAATGCGACAGACGGCAGCATACCAAGGACTACAAAGACACCAACTGTCAGCAATGACGAAGCAGAGAAAACGGCCGGCCCACACGCAGCACAGAGAGTGCTGCAATCGCTTCTTCGACGTAAACAGAGTCACTTGAAGGCAGCGCCTCGTGCACATCAACGCCCTCACCAGTGCTGTACGGGGCTACAAGCTACAGCATACAATCACACTGCCCAGAGATTGACGAAAGGAAGGTCTCGCTTAGGGTCGCGCGACAAACCGACTTAGAAAGGTGTAGGGTCTGAGGAATAGTCGCAAGCAGAGATACTGCTGACTTTGACGGAGATGATGACACATCAGTACACACATTCGCAGGACAATTGTACATAAACATGACACTCAGCATACACAGCATGTGATACGATGGCACGAAACCATAATGATAATAAAATCAGAACAAACATAGACTGCCCAAACACTGAGGTCATTCTTGTGAGGTATTCGTCGTAGCAATTGTGATTGGTTGGGAGTCTCTATATGCAGGCTGCCACGCAAAAAGCTGAGGCTCGAGCAATTTGGTGGGGCATGTGGGAGGGAGATGTTGCGCCTTCCGAAATATGAGGTAACAGTCTATCGCGTCAAAAGAACAACAAAAACACACCAGGTCTGAGCACTTGAACTCGGTGCCCGAGAACTCCTGACCCCTTCAAGACACCAGGGCGCAACCGAGACGGCTAGAAATTCGCCCGACGTCCCCGAAAGGCAGTCGGCGTTCATTCCTTCGTATCTCCGGTCGTAGTCGCCGCAAGTTCGTCCACCATACGTCAGCATTAAAGCCCAATACCAAACCGTCGCCAGCAGCTCACCTCAGGAACGTCTGTCCTGGGGTGTTTTGGCCTGCGACACGCACACAATACCGCCACCATTACTTCCCATCGTTTATTCTCGCGGCTACGAATGCTTCGAACCTTTTTGTCTCGACCAAGCGCCCGAAGCGTTCTACACAAGAGTGCTGGATTTGGAGGGGCGAGTTACATCAGCCTGAGTCTTAGTACCCCGATTAGGATTGAAAGCAAAGGGAACGCTACGATGGCTGGACAGGATGACGAGGGGGGTGGGCAGCAGAGTGTGCTGGCTAGTCAACGCGCGAAGGAGCAGGGAGAGGCGCAGGGCCGTATATCTCGATGGTTTCCGCTCTCAGCTCGTGAGGGCTTGAATCAGTGGTGGGCCGGACTATCGCCCATGGCGACGGAGCATCGCGTTCTATCCTTCATCCCGCATCTCCAGAGCCCACCGACGCATACGCAGACCGGGTCCGCGTCAGCATCATCCTCCGCAGACGTCCACGCGCCACCGCAGCACTCCGAAGACCAGACGACGACAAACGCCCAGAACGACCCGTACGGCCCGCGACGATGGAATTCACAAATGGTGGAGCTGAGTGGCAAGGACCGCGCGCTAAATGAGTTCTCCGTCGAGCGCCTGGGCGAAGATGTTGAGAATAATCTGGTCATGCTACACGGCTACGGCGCTGGACTGGGCTTCTTCTACCGCAACTTCGAATCGATATCGCGCGCTGAGGGCTGGAAAGTCTTCGCGCTCGATCTTCTGGGTATGGGCAGGAGTAGTCGGCCAAACTTCAAGATACACGCGAAAGACAAGGATGGTAGGATTCAAGAGGCTGAGTCCTGGTTTGTCGATGCGCTTGAGGAGTGGAGGATAAAGCGAGGGCTGGAGCGTTTTACACTGCTCGGGCACAGTCTGGGAGGGTACTTGGCTGTTGCATATGCGCTGAAGTACCCGGGGCACTTGAACAAGCTGATTCTGGCTTCGCCCGTCGGTATTCCAGAGGACCCGTATGCGGTCAACGAGGACATGCCCGACCCGCAGGACTCGAGCATGGCGAATGAGTTTACTCAGGATGCGACGAAGACGAGGGATGGCGTACAACCATCGACAGCGGATAACAATAACTTCATGAACCAGCAGAAGGAGAAAGGTACGTCTAGCTACACTCTACTTTATTGGTACTTCGCCTTGCTAACTCCACTGCCACCTCCAGACACGACCAGCGACGCTAAACAAGCTCCCAAGCGCCGTCTACCAGGATGGCTATACTACCTCTGGGAAGCCAACATGGTCAGTCCTTTCACGTTTATTCGCTGGTCCGGACCTCTCGGACCCCGTCTCGTCTCAGGCTGGACGTCGCGCCGGTTCTCGCAGCTACCAGAGGAGGAGGCGCAAGCACTACACGACTACAGCTACGCTCTGTTCCGCCAGCGCGGCAGCTCAGAGTATGCGCTCGCCTATCTCCTCGCGCCTGGCGCCTTTGCGCGCAGCCCGCTTATTCGACGCATACAAGGCGTCGGTAGGCAATGGATACAAGCCCACGATGCGCCGACCGTCGATGGTGACAGTCCGCCAAAGGCCTCCGGGGCCTCCTCAACTCAATCGCTCGCCTCGTCTGCACAGCCGGCCCAGCGCGAAACCGGCTTCCCGGTCATCTTCATGTACGGCGAGAACGATTGGATGGATGTTGCGGGCGGTTTCGCGGCTGAGGAGAAGATGAAGCAGGAGCGGACGCGCATATTAGCCAACGCGTCTGCTGAGGAGCGGGAGAGAGACCACGGTGAGGCGAAGGTGATTATTATCAACAAGGCTGGTCATCATGTCTACCTCGATGGCTGGGAGCAGTTCAATAGCGTGATGCTGGAGGAGATGAAGGATGTTAAACGGAGAGAGGATGAGCGAAGGCGAGTGTAGATTTTGGTCAAGATGGACCTAGATAGATTTGCATGCATTTTGGCGCTTGAGTACTGGGTCTCCTGATGTTCTCTGATCGTCTGACCCTGCATCGTCTCCGATCCGTCCCGTCTTGATATCGAACTACTGCAGGGCCAAAGACGTGTCGCCTCGGCGGACATCAGACAATGAAGCTTGTCAGGCATGTCCTTCCTATATCATGCTAGGTTTGTAGGGTAGACGTGTATGCCAGCAATCCCAGTCTTCACCGCTCCGTTAAGCGAGCGGCGGCTGCATCGTGGAAGAGGCTTGGCCCAGGTAGTCTCACATTGCTATATGTAACGTTGTGCATCTGCTGCCCCTCTTGCGCGTCGCACATTCTTTGCGAGGTGCACCGACGGTCTCGAAGAGTTACGAAGTAATCTAGGCGCATTCCCATGTCATCGCCAAACGCCTCCACCGCCCAACACAGCCACAGTTTTCTGAGACGTGGGACCAAGGCCTGGTGGTAAACAGGAGGAGTCGGGACAGAGGAGGAAATGCCGCCCTCAACGCTAGACCAGATTGTCAAGGGTGCACCGTCACGAAATTCAAGCCTGAACAGGGTCGCAGAGAGCGGAGAGAGAGACCCCCCGCCGTACTCTGCCTCGATACTCGCCGACCCGCTCCACGATGCAAACGACCGGTTACCTACGATAAAAGCGCCGCGGCCGCCCGTACTCAGCGATCCTACATCCCTCCTTCCGTCGTCACCGCCGCAGATATACTTGAATCTTCTCATACTTGAAGCGAGTCTACGGAGTCAGTATCTTACGTTGCGCGCACGGCGGCGGCAGAATACTTTCGTACTCACACTATTGGCGCTATGGATAGGCTTCTGCTTCTACCTTTTATGGCTGCGGCCGCGGGAGGACGGGAAGGGTATTGGTGGGTCGCAATACTGGCTCGTTGATATGCTGCAGAAAGTGGGTTTCATCACAGGCGTTGTCACAGCTCTGCTATTCTGGGCGACGGGGCAATGGGAAAGAGGAGTCAGATGGCCGCGACGCTGGATCGGCGTCGCGAACCGCGGGCTGAGAGGCATGAATGCGAAGATTGTGGTCATACGAGGGCCATGGTGGAGAGAGCTCGTCGAATGGGGACACTTCGTCGTGCCCTTCTCCGGCGGACTGTGGGGTGGGGAACAAGGAGGCAGCTCATACCACTTCATCAACGTCGCCCAGGAGAACAAGCACTCTCTAGAAAGTGGCCGGCCGCGCCATCGCATAGTGGAAGACGGCAAAGAGTACGCTGAAGAAGACATTGCGCCCGGAGGCGACTACATCAAGCTCCTCCTCCTCCCAAAGCCCTTCACCCCAGACTTCAGACAAGAGTGGGAAGTCTATCGCAACGAATACTGGGCCAACGAAAACGAGCGCCGCTCCGAACTCCGCAAGCGCGTCCGCGCCCGCCAACGCGAACTTGCTCGCGAAGAAGGCGGATACCTATGGTGGACCGGCTGGCGAGGCTGGAAGCGCGCCCGCGGCCTCAGCGGTCGAAGCGCAGACATCGAGAAGACGGGGCACCACCATGCCCATGTACACAGTCGGAGTAACAGCAACACGCTGGGACATGGCGGCTCGCGGAAACGCCGACCAAGTATATTGCAAAGCGTAAGAGGAAGGGACGGGTCACAGTCGAGAAGTAGCTCGAGAAGCACAACGCCAACGCCCGATTTCGATACCGACGGCCGTCTACGGCCCCTGGAAGCTCGTGAACGCCGCTGGAGTAATAGCTCCCACACCACCATCACTACTACCAACTCCACAACTACGACGCGCCAATCCTCACTCCGCTCCGCATCAGCTTCCACCAAGCAAAACCCCTTAACACAGGGTAACGCGCAATCTGCGCGTCAACCCCCTACTACTACCCGTCTGTCCTTCAGCGGCTCGAGACCGAATACGCCGTCCGAGGGGAACCTGCCCTGGCAGAGTAAAAGGGCTAGTATGCTGAGTAATGCCGAGAGCATGAGTGAGTTGGATGAGTTTGCCGAGGGGTACGAGGCCGCAGGAGAAGGAGGGAGGGTGGATCCGCAAAGACCGGGGGTGAAGAGGAGGGGGAGTGGGAGGGCGGAGAGCGCGTGAGGAGGTGAGGTTTTGAGCATCTTTGGAGCATACTGTTTTGGTTGTTTGGCCATTTTTGTCGCGTTCTCGCAATGAGGTTATGGAACGCGATATCTTTGGGTTATTTGTATTTGTTGCGTCTTGTGGGCTATTGAGCGGGTAAATTCCATAAGGTTTTGTGAGTGGCATAGCAAGGGAACGCCTTTCCGAGTTTCTTGTTATGTAGTCATGTCTTTATCACGGTTCAGCTACGGTGTTGGGTTGAAGCTTGAAGAGATCCGCTACTTCTACAGAGGGTCCCGAATACTACAGCCTCCTCTCACATCCGCACCTTGCACGTCTTCACCCGCTGAACCGTCTTATCGCTCTCACTCGTAACCGTCAGCGTAACAGTCGCTTCCTTTGCGCACCCACCCTCAACCCCACACCCAACAGCGACGCTAACAGTCTTCTGCTTCCCAGCCTTCGCATACGCCAACGCATTCGGCACCGCAACCTTCCACCCCTCGCCCTTGACCTCGGCCGTTAAGCGATAGATATCGGAGCCTAGGTACGCCGAAAGATCCTGCGGGTGCGGGTTCGTAGTCAGAGGTGCTGCTTTGCCGGTATTCTTGAGTTCAAAGCTGCAGTACGTGCCATCCGCGGGACCCTCGCCATATTGGCCAATCTCCGCCACTTTTCCGGAACCGAGTTCGATGCCGTAGGTGGCGGATGTAGTCGTGTTAGAGGCCGTAGATGCTACGCCAACGGTGTAGTGCAATACACCAGCCTCATCCCTAGCCTTGTCGAGTATGTAAAAATGCAGACCGTTGTCTGAGTCGACGAATTCGTACTCGGATCCCGAGTTCGTGCCCGCATGAAACAGCGCATCGACCAACTGTCTATAATCGCCAATCGTCCAATACTTTGCCGTGCCATTCGGGAGGTAAAAGTCCACTTGCCGCGCATCCTCGGGATTCGCGTCGATAGCCCATTGGAAAGGCTGGACGCGGTCGTTGTTCTTGGTCTTGCTGATCATGACGCCCGAGTCGGGACAGAAGGAGTCGGCACCCATACGGTCGACGACTTCCATGTTGTAATTGTTGTAGCCGCGGCCGTCGCAGAGGGGGTCGAGCGTGATGTTGCAGGCTGGAGCTAGGTCGCCGGAGGCGCCGAAGGAGATGTTGAAGCCCATTAGGCTGCCTGCTGGGTCGACGGAGCGCGCTGTTATTTGAGCGATTACGGGGCCGGACTGTTATTTTGTTAGACGGAGATTGTGTTAAGAGGGGTTGGATATCCCAGGAGTACTTGACGGCCCACAAGATTGTGAAAGCTACGCAAAGTATTTCAGGAAAGATAGCTCAGATATTACTTACTGCGGCAAGTCCAGCACGGGAGACCTGGAGGATAGGAGTAGAATCGATAAGGCCAATCTGATGCTTGTCGCGCATAGTGTGGAGAGAGCCCATGGATGCACCCTGGACAGGCGGGATCTGCCATCTAGTATGTGGACCTCCGGGACCGTTGAAGGAGCCGCGGTCGAGCATACTGAAGGGACCGGTGTGCGTACGGCGGGCTGGAACCGCGTAGGGGTTATTGTAGTTGTCACCAATACCGAGCAAATGAGACAGCTCGTGAGCGAATGTAGCCATGCCACTGGACTCTCCTTGAGTGGACGAGCCGCTCCCAGCATTGGGCCAGATGGTGGATGCAGCAGCCCAGGACGTCCAGTCAACATAACGAGTATCCGCCCAGTTTGGAAGCGACGAGTTGGCAGGGGGGCCGAACTCTTCTGGGACGTCTTCCTTGGATAGAAACTTCATCTCGCCAAACTCTTGCCAAGTTGATGATTCATCCTGGCCCGCAGACAAGATGAAAGCCAACTCGAAGGCATCCGCGGTCGCGTTTCCAACGTCCGCACGCCATGCACCAAGAGCATCTGTTCGGAGGTCAACCGAGCATGGTGGTCCTTCCGGACAAGCACCCTCGTTGAAGCCGCCCTCCTCATCGTCAACGCCATATTGGTACGTCTTGGCTGGCATGCGATACGGACCGAAAACCGTCAGATCGACACCGTATTTCCCAAACGAGTCGCCCATCCAATACTCGTGAAGTGTGTGCCCTTCGTTGAGATCATTTGGTACATTCAAGAGATCGTGGTAGAATTTCGGCACGTCCTCGCGCTTCAGACCAGAAGCAAGAGGCTGTGGATTACCAAAGATATCAGAGTTTGCCGCTAGAGTGACTACGAATGGAGAATCCGGGTAGTCCACTGTCACCATGGCGATGTTGAAGTTGCGGTCTCTGCCCTTGCGTGTCACATCGTTCCAGCTTGTCGTAGGCGGCGCTTTGAAATCTTTGATGATGATTTAGCACATGTTCCTTGGGGGTGCATACCGAAAACCGCGAAGATTCACATACCAGTCCATGTCATGTTGTCAGGATTCACCCAATTCTGCGGATCGATCGGCGCGAACGGATCCGCAGGCGAGCTCTGACGAGGCAGCACGACTGCGGACGCAACATTGAGCATCGTGATGAGGGCAGCCATCGAGGCCCCAGAGCGCCTCTGACCTGCCATTTTTGCGAATCGGAGGATGAAAAGAGGGAGAGGCGGAGACTGAAGGTAGAGAAAGCAAGCAAAATGTGCGAACCCGAATATAAATTAAGTTACCTGTACCTGCGTCCCCGGCAACGGAGCTACGAGCCCCTCCCAATGATCCATTCACCCATGCTACGTAACTGATGGCTTCCCAAGACAGAGGAAAATGCTTATTGGACTGCCTGTTGGGGCCTAGATTAGTTCCTTATGATTTCTTGGCGAGCAAGTGACCTGCTGCTTGCAGTACGAGTTATGATAACGGTGGTACCTGGTCATGCACATGTGCTGATCTGACGGTCGATTAAGGTTTGAAGACACAGCTGGTTCGTGCAGAGTTGAGTGTCGCGATGCTGTGTGGCAAACCTCGAGATTTGTGACGCTTACCATAGGGCTTACCTGTAGGGCATAGGCAATGCGCCCCAGCAACCAGAATACCAATGCGCTGGCAGATCGTTCACAGGGAATAGTTTTTGCGCCTGTGTTGCGCGGGCCGAGTTGTTCAGAGCCTGGGTCGAAACCGAATAGAGAAAGTGTAGAAGTTCCCAGGTGGTGTCTAGTTACGTCACTCAAGCGCATTCAACCGAGGCAGCTTCGATGCACGTGCGCCTCGGGGTCCCCACTCACAACAGTAAACAACAAATTATGGAACTTTAGCTCTTATAACTACATTTATTGCTTTCACCCCATGTGGCCAGGAGAACGGTTTTGGTCGTAGCAACCATAATATCCAAGAAAAGCTTTATCCACGTAGGTCTCGAATCTACATCGAATACCCGCGCCATCGAACGGACTGTATTATAGATTCACTGGTATCGAAGTACGGAACAGCACAGAGATCAGAAACAAGATAACCTTGCTATGGTCACTCGTATGTGACAGACTGCGGTACCTGAATGGAGGCGCGGGGCATGGCACCATGTCGACGCACACTGCAGAAACCTCTCAAAGTCGTGGATACACTCAACGACGACGTTGAGCCATTCGTTTACCTGGATCTGCCACATATCAAAAGCAAAGTTAATCCTTTTAAACCTGCGAAAGGCAGGATCCGCGTCGCAGTAGAGGGGATCTGCCCACGAAATCTTACAGTCTCTGAACTTGATCATGGAGGAGATAAGTCCCGAGTACAAAGATGCCATGCTCGAAACTAAGACGTAAGCATGAGTCTCAGCTCAACATACTGAAAGAGACACGCCGCTATGTCTGACCAATGTACCACAGACCACTTAAGCTTCGAGCGCCCACCGACGCCTTGCATCTCTTTTTCAGAAAACTAGACGCTACTAATCTGTCTGCAAGAACTTACAAGTATGATACTGCCAAACCCTTGGCGCTTGCGTATCTTGTCATCACTGAAAACGAAGGTGTTCATTACTTTCAACAGGGTTGCTTAATCTGATAGCGCAGCGGATATCTTCGGTCTTCACTTTTCGCAATATTGGTAGAACCAAATTGTAATGCGCAGATTAGCAAACGGTCTGACTGGGTTGTATTGCAAAATGTCTGGTTGGTGGTGCGGTCTGGGTCGCGTTCCCACACCACAGTCTGAGACAAAAAAATCAATGTTTCAATCGAACTATTGCGCACTTGAAAATGGGTTAGGTTCGACCTTGAAAGACTTCTACTTCACACAACGATCGTTACTCACCCCAAACTTGTCTGCTAGTGATATCCCGTCTTCACTAGCAAATCGGTACGGCGCGCATCGACCCCACGGCTCGTCGAACGTCCACTCAGCGAATCCCAACCTCATACCGCGCTTTCCTCGCCGAAAATATTCATCCAATATGCCATTTCGAAAGGCTTTTGCTTCCTTGGGCAGAAAGAAAGGCAAGGAGGTCCAAGCACAGTTACAAGCTTCCTCATTCGAATCACAGGGAGCTGGCAATGTGCCAGAACAAGGACGAGAAAATGACAGGAGAGGCAAATCAAATACATACCAATCACTTGGCAGAAGGGAAGGGAGGCAGGTAGTCGAAAAGCTGAGAATGTCGTTGGCGAAAGATGCTGCAAGCGATATATTCAAGAGAGTTGTTCGGGAAGACACTATCGCAGCTTACGCGCCCAGAACGGATCCATTGACGCATAATCTTGCATTCCTCGTCCATACGCTCCCGAGTCTACACAAACTTGACGGTTTCCTTCCCATGTTCCAATACGGTCCCGATGACATTTTCGAAACAAACAGGCTATCTCTCGGCGCAAATCGACTACAGTCGTGCATCAAGAAGATCTCCAATGGCTATACACAGGGGGTGCTGTTGGAGAGGATGCCACTCTACGTCCTCGAAACCAACTTCCTCGCCGCATGCGCATGCGCCAAAACGTTTCAATTGCAACACCCAACAGAGCGGATTGCAGTTGCTATCGTGGATATAGCGAGTCTGAAGAGAGACCAGGTTGTAGTATCGCCTTCACAGATATTCAAAACATTGAGAGTAGTTGAGCCAATAACTCTACAAGAAAAGGTGCTGGTGTGGGCAGAGGAATGGAACGTTGGTACGGCAGAGAACCCAAGGATAGTTCGACCTCTTCGCGACGCCCTTCTCGCGGTTATCGACTGGCGCAGACTGCAAACCAGCAGGATCGGAGGTGAATGGTTCCCAGAGCTGAGGCGATCACCGGACATCTCCATCGGAAATAATAGCCTGGATATCTACAAAAGCTGGCGGGACGGGGCACGGCTTTTCCAATACCCTAATTTGCCAGTGCAGGACATGTTCGTCGAGCTATGGGTACATCTTGGTCTTGACCTAAACAACTACTTCACAAAGCAGCTGGGTCAGACTCTGATGGCTTGGAGTTTGGGAGCCCTCAACACTAAGAAGTTCACAAGTGGAGATGTTGCGATACTTTCGCAAGGCGTGGACAAGGCGTTTACGGCGCTGTTAGAGAAGCAGAATGCCAGTAGTCTCGAGACCACCGGCGAGAACACTGAGGATGGAAAGTTGGGAATGCACACTATAGAGGATATGTATATCGAGTGGCGAGGTCAGGAACTGCAAGCACGTGAGGCTTCCTCTCCACCCAAAACTACATGGACGATTGCGAATCCAGACGTCGAACAGCCAGGGGTGCCAGAGAAATCTCTGTTCGAAGCACCCCAAGAAGGTCTTGAAGGCTCAAGTCAACAACCTCTGGTCCACGAAACCAGCCTGCGCCCAGAGACGCCTGCTAGCGAGAAGACGATTGTGGAGGAGAGCAAGGAGAATAAGGGCGAGACCAATGCTGATGTCTATCGCGAGCCAGCAGAAGATGTGGAAGGCAGCTCACCAAAAGTGGAGGGTCTCGCAGCCAAGACTCGGTCCTCATCTACTTCCGACACGCAGAGCCTCTGTAACGCAGAGCAAGGCAAAGCGGGGGATGCCGGGGTCGTATCCTACAAGGTGGTGGAAGAAGATGAGGAGCAAGTCGCGCTTACAGCTGGAAACGTGGCACCCGCACCCCTCAAGCCTTTTTTCCGTCTTACTGTGAACAGAGATACGCCTACAAGATTGGGGCGCAGAGTGCCAGGAGCCTTCTAGGGGGATACTGAGAGATGAAGGAACACGGTGTCATCTAGGATATGCAGCATCTAACTAAGGGACAATCAAGAATTCAGTTAGCTATATCAATGCGAAACTCTTAGTTACACATATGGTATGGCAAGAATACAGTGCAGTTGATTTAGTGTGGGAAAATATAGACAGGGTGCTATCGTGCAGCAGAGATTTTTACCGTTAAACAGCGCGCTTTTGTCCTTGCATGCTCCGCCCTATATATGTACTCCATAATATAAAAAAGGAAGGCATGCATATAACGAAAGTGCTATGATGCAGGAGAGTAGGAGGGCAAAAATGAAGCGACCGATGTGGGACTCGAACCCACAGCCTCAGCCTTAGGAGGGCTGCGCGCTACCATTGCGCCAACCGGCCAGATGCTTGTTGTTGAAGATGTTTCACAATTAACTATAATATAATCTTTATTTTGATCAGTATAGCGTGAACACAATTTCGAGCCTACCAGCTACTGAATCTGCTTTATGTGGTAGCAGATCGGTGAACATCGGCCGCGCATCTGCGCCCAACGCACGCTCCCTTGTTGCCTGCTTCGATCCGTTAATAGATCCAACTGACAGTAAACAATAAGCACCTGAAAAGTCTCTTGTAGTACGCCGGAGTCAAAGTTCCGGTGTCTTCGCCATGGTAAATTCTCAAGAGAGGAATGCGGCTTTGGAAAGAGGCATCGCGTTCAGAACATATTACGTCACGCTAGCGCTTATTTCTTTCCCCGAAATCTGCCTCGCAAGATATCACTGCTCCCATACCTCACTTCTGACTACATCGTGCCATTCAAATCTTATCACGACATGGATGGATGGATCGTCTTAAACAAGATACAACATCTATTCCCCGCTTGCGCACATCGCTACAACCGCAACGTCTTCTTGAATCTAATAGCGGCTGAACACAAGCACACGACATGTAGAGAATATGTGTTGTCTCCAAATACAAAAGTTTGAATTCAAGGAACCATACATTTGACATGACGCTGGCCGTCGGTCGATATCCCCTGAATCTCATCGCGAGCTTGCCTGCTCAGCCCACTTGGGATATGACGAAGCACCCTTCGGATGCGCGTTCGACATGTTCATTGATCTGTTGTGCTTATTTAGTCCGCGGGGTATTAGAGCATGATCCTCCATCTACCGAAACTTCATTTGATGATGGAATCACTTCTCTTGCTAAATTTCTCGACAGCTATAACCATGTTCATCGGTAAGTACTTGCGAGATTGGCAGACTCAACGCAACGAACAGCGAGACCTCAAAGGAGATCAGGGCCATAAGGAACGAGGGGAACAACAAAAACGCGAACCACGAGGAAATCAGCCTAACTCGGGTCATGCAACGAGATACGAGCCACAAACTACACCGATTACAAGTACACAATATCACCGCAGCTGTCGTGATTGTTGGATGGGGAATGGCGCATGCAAACATCACTTCCTCTGATTTGTTACAAAAAATTGAAACGTGGTTAGCTAGGTTTCCTCCCCAGATTCTCTCTAGAAGAGCTACATATATCACAGTACTGTAACATACAAGGAAGCCCGTCCAAATCACCCACAACTATCTTATTGGAATTGCGACACTTTCTTCAATAAAGTGGGGCATTTCCCGGCCCCCCAAAAGGGTGGTTTTACGAACGCTTAGAAGAAGCAAACGGTTTCTTCCTGATTGCGCTGGCGGGTGTTGGCAGACAACAGTTGTCCGATTCGTGACTAAAGCAGTCAGACTCTACAGGCAAGCCTTTATCGACAACCTCAGATGCAGCAAACACATATCGTTAAAGCTGACCATGTTTTCAGATCAAATACCAGCTCATTCTGCAGAGTTTCTAGCATATCGACATCAATCTCACACAATCCGCATTCCATCATCGTCGCCATCACATCCAACTCCACCAAGCAATGGACACTGCTCAGACCGGCGTATAGCTTCTCGGGGGCGCTTTCGTCTTCTTATCCTACGTGTTCGTCTCGTCATATATCTCTTACGGAGTTGAGGCTCGTCGCGAGGCTCGTCACGGTGGTAACAAAAATATAAACTATGACAGTGCCGGAAATTACGATCCCCCTTACACGGATTTTTGATATGGAAAGGCGGGTCACGCTGTAGCCATTTCTTTGAACGGCTCGGTTTGGTTTATCTTCGCACATACGGGGAAATTACCCAGGATCAGGATAATTTGAATTAAAAGCCGTTAAAACTAGACCTGGGACAGTTTGCTATTGCTTTCATAATCTATTGCCTCGTTATACCCCTGCAGTGTTTGATCGTGTATGATGACAGAGGGCAGTACAACGAAGCATTTTAAATACGTCAGAAGCTTGGTACGCGTGCAATCAGAAAAGTGTCTTGCTGCAAAATTCTCGGATCTAATTGCAAACGCCTGTCGCAGCACACGAGTTTAATGCCACTGGACTGGATTGCTTAAATCTTAAACTCGCGCAACAACTTTCATCATCTCAGACAATACTCGCGGTTCGTTCATTTTTCCACTGCCCAACATGGTTCCTGCGATCGCATCTCGTATCAGTACTGGCATTTACCTGACAGTCCGAGCCGCTACGGAGACGCGGACAGGCGCCGACTTTTCTTGGCAAAGCGCAAAGACGTTCTGGATTATCATGATAGTCATCGCAGTCATCATATTTCTACATCTGCTCTACAAGCTGAAAAATTCCATGTATCGTCGCTTGCGGCCCCCACTCCCTGGAGCCATCCCCCTGAACGACCGAGAGCGCCGAACGTTCCAACAAGGGACAACGAATACGCCGTGGGAAACAGATATGCAAGAGCTACAAGAACTACCGAGAGCCTACATCAGAAGGAATAGTGAGGGCTCGGTACTGCCACAGTACAAGAAGGACGGTGGGGAGGAACGGCTGTGTCCGGAGGATGTGACACTAGAGCAGCGAGGCAGATATAGCTATGTGGCTGCGGATCACAGGGTTGAATGGAGATCTTAAAGGCTTCAAAATGTCCCGTGATTAGCACCAGTGCTGTTGCTCGGAAGGGTAGCCACGTCAGGGGGTACCGCAATATTTTTAGCAGGTGACATTATCTATAAATTTTATGGGAAGGCTTGCTGGTCATTAGTAAGCTCGGAAAATAGCCATGACCTCGGAAACGTATAAACAAGCCGGCAGTATATAAACTCTCTCGCACTTACATGATCACTATAAAACATAGAACCTCAGACCCATCCCCTAGCGACATCGCTCCAGAAGGACTGCACTATCCATTGTACGATGAACCGAATTCCCAGCTTTATTTTGCTAATTGGCCTTTTTCTTGGCGTACCGCTCCTCTTCTACATCCTCTTCCTCATCTTCAAAAGGCCCTTTCGAGAGTCGCACAGGGAATGAAGATATCACGAAGATCGTGTGGTCGACGGCCATTGATGTGTCGAAGAAAATGATACAGATTAGTACCATCAGGGAGCCGCATGCTGAGTTTGGGATTGCCATCAAAGGCGATTACTTCATGGTTGGTAGAGGCAAGAATACTACATGCATGTCTAGTTAGCTTGATGATACAGTCTTTGTTGTTGGACACCTACGTTTTTGGATAGCTTGAATGATAACAGAGTGATTTTGTGAGTAGAACATGTGCGTATATTACTCTAACTCAGTGATGTCGCACATGTGAACAGTGTGCGTGAATGGGCCGGCCTTCAACGTCTACCTAGGTAACGAGCCACTGCATCATGGTCGTTCGTAACGTAGTCTTACCACCCACGATACACCCTAGCTACAAGCATCGCTATTGTAGTCCTACAAAAACTTCCAATAGCCCATCTCCGCGCCTATTTATCTTCAAATCTCGCGTTCCCAGAACCCAAGCAACACCCCCAAGCCTTAACCACGATGGCCGAACATGTCCGCTTGACTTTTCGATGGATAAACTTCAAAATCTGGGTCCGGCGCAGATTGATTAAACACCGTCACTACCACGCCGGTCCGCTGGTGCCTGACCCTGAGACTGAACTGTATTTTGACTACAAGACTACTCGGCCGCGGCCAAAAAAGACGCCTGAGAACGTGCACCCGGGGACGCAGTTTTGGGAGTAAATAGAAGCATGGCAGTGCGAAGAAGGAAGTGATGAGCGTTGGTTGCGTGTGTTGGTCGTATTTTTGGGAGAAAAAAAAAAGCGGTCAGTATATTCTCAATGTTTTCACGCATATACATTTTCACATGTGCATGTCTAATAGAGAGCTTTTTTAGGGTCAATCAAGTCCCAGTCTGCGCGCAAAATTCCATATTTTCCGTGTCAGATGTGTTGTATTCCTTGAACACTCCTTTCTTTCAGGATACGAGTTCGCGTTGGTATTATCTGTCGTCATATCGCCCCGTTTGTATGTTTTACTGTCGATGCAGATACTATGTGGCTTCAAGAAACACGTAGACATGGAACAACCACAGCATCCAACTAAAGAAACGGCCTGATGTATGTTAACACGACTTTTCCAAACTCCCTTCCTCTCCAAGGTGACGCAGCCCTCCCCCATCCTCAAACCTCCACAATGGAGATCGAAATATTAGCAGTGATCAGCCTAATAATCCTCATCGTCCTCGTCATCCAAATCATAGTAACACTCCGCCTCCTCTTACAACTGCACATCCACCGCAAACCACTCGCAAGAGACGAAGAGTACGCCCTAGCTACTCTACCTCGTCACATACCCCGTCCATCGACTCCACATAGTCTCAGACCACCCACCCGCTGCGCAGGACACACTCGAGACGGTACTGCCTTGACTGCGCATCGGTCCGCTCCGAGCTCCGTGTACAGTGTCCCGACAAACGGTAATACCACGCCGCCTCAACAAGAACGAGAAAGAGAAATATACGGGCCTTTTCATATACCATGGCCTGACACAACAGTGTCATCGCGAGAACGAATAACGCGCGCGGAATCTAGCGATTACGAGGCGCATTCCGAAAGCACGCCGCCGAATGAGCGCGTACAAGTGAGCAAGGAGCAGAAGGCTTCGATCATAAATAGAGTTTTCCGGAAGAAATCTGTTGCTGGCAGTGTGAAAGACATGCCGACGCAGGAGGACCGGTATTGGCGTTGATTTGTAGATGAAGTTTTCTATACTGCACGAGCGGTGTCTATCGTAGTATGCAGGATGTTGGTATTGTCTGTGAATTAGCTCCTACCAGCAATCCATCTTTGTTCACCGGACCCAGGTTAAGCAAACCAAACCTCTTGTATAAGTTCAGGCTGTACTTTCTCAATCTATACCGCAGCACCAGCACTATTCACCACACTCAACACCATACCCCGTGGTATTTCAACGCCTACATTGCCTCACAGCCACGCAGACATCTCCACGCTATGACAGGCATCGTACTCAACCCCGACGTCGACCGCCCACTCACAGCCCCTTGCCTCAGCTCGTTATTCCTCGGTGCTGTGGCTGGCGTGGTCGCTCTAGCGGTACTCGTCGCTATTTGCAGATGCAGCAACAGTATGGCAGAAGACGAAGCGTGGCGCAACAAGAAAGCCATTCGCAGGCGAACAGCAACTAGGACTCACAAAGAGGATGGCTCCATCGGCAAACGCACGCTATCGAGAGAAATTTCGACTGACTATCCATCTATTGCGGAAGAACCACATGGGGGATCATCCCAGGCGATTACGGACCCGAGGGTCAGGTGATGAGGCGTTTGTTGGGAAGTATGGCGTGCGGACAAGCTGGCGGATGATGGAGGGTGCGCTGTCGTGATATGGTGTGCAAACTAGACAGCGAGCTTGTGTTATGCCCTTGTGATCTGATTGAGACGTAACCTTGGCGTTTGGTCGATGATCGAAAATCTCAAGTGCTGGCGATGCGCAAACGAGAAAGGCCATTCCCCACTGCATTCAACAAACCAGAGTCTCTGCAGATGCATACCCTTACGCTCAAAAGTCAGTCAATGCCATTAAAAATTAAGCCGAATATTCTTACCCTTGCCTAAAAAGCCCTCTCCCCCTCACCATAATCTCCAATCTCGACCCCACTTACTCACCATGGTTCTCAAGCCCGGCGCGGCCATCGGCACATACATCATAATCACCACTATTGCAGCTATTTCTGTCCCAGGATTCTCTTTACAGGCAATACTTACACCCAAAATGTTGGGGTGGCGGAATTGGCATGGGCTCGACAAGCGGTGCCAGGAGGCGAGAAGGCGGGGAAAAAGACGAGATATGAGACTGGAGGAATCTAGATTGTCGGATGAAATATACTTTGGCTGGACTGCGGCTGTTTAGACAATCATGAGCATGTCTTACGCAAATAAAGGGGGGGTTTGCAGACTGTGCCCATCCCCAGCGCAATAGTCGGTCTTTTCATCATCAGCGCCGTCGGCACGACCGCGTATACTCACACACTCACTCACGGCCCTGCCTCACACCTCAAGGGTACGCTAGACGAGAAAAAGTGTTAATAGGGGCTAGAAGATTTCCGCCGCGAGAATGAGACAGGAGAAAAAGCTAGAGCTTGGGCGTAAAGCAGAAGGGAAGCGACAAGAAGCAGAAAGGATGGTGGAACTGGTAGCGGTCAATGACTGGATGGGCCGGAACCGGATCTTCGATACTTGTTAGGTGCCGGATTGACTGTATGCCTACAGGGGACGAAGATCGGTGCATGAGGACTCCTAGTCAAAATGTAGGAGACGACAAAAAGATTGGGCTAAAAGTGGGAATGGAGAACATGATTTTTATTTGCATCTACCCTTCTATTAGCAGAAGCATCATCCCATGAAACAGCACATTCACGACTCATTCGGCCCCATATCGAACAGTAAAAATTCCGCCGGCTTGTCGCCCACGCTCTCAATCTCGATCTTTGCCGGTCCACTCACACCATCGATGTACGCGCCATCACCCTCACCCAGAACAGTCTCGCCGATCTTGATCTGCGCACCACCCTGCTTCGGCTGTGTCCTTCCACCCATAACCATGTGCGCAAACAGCTTCCGCGCCCCCCTAGCAACAACATCATGCACGACCTTCTTGCCCGGCGACAAAATCGAAGCGTCCATGCTAAGATCCGCCTGCAGCCCAATCGCGCTCTTAACATCGCCCAGACGATCCACATACTCCATGATCCTGACCAGCTTGTCCTTCTTCTCCTCGTCGGTAAACTTCTTCGTCTCGTAGTGCGGCTGCAGACCGCGCTTGTTGGGCGTGGCCCAAATCTGGAGGAAGTGGACCTCGGAGTCGCGGTTCCTGTTGTACTCAGAGTGGCGGATGCCGGTGCCGGCCGACGTGAATTGGACCTCGCCCCGCTGGAGGTTCTCGAGGTTGCCCATGCTGTCCTTGTGCTCCAGCGTTCCGTTAACTATGTAGGAGAAGATAAGGAACTCGGCGTGGCTGTGTGCGCCTGTGGAAGGGTTGTTAGTATTGGCGGCCGTCTGTCGTGAGGAATTCTACATGCCAAAACCGGTGCCGGCCTTCACCCTGTCCTCGTTGATGACGCGGAGGGGTCCGTAACTCTCATGGCGAGCGTCGTAGTACGATGCGAACGAGAAGGTGTGCCATGTGTACAGCCAGCCGTGGTCAGCATGTCCGCGATTCGACCAAGGCCGCTTAGTGATCTTCGTCGAGGCAGGTACTGCGGTCGACATGGTGCGTGTGATGGGCTTCGTGACGATAAAGGAAAAAGGGGATCGGAATATTCCTGATAAAGCCAGGATGACAGCTATAACTCCAACGAGTACTGTAAGTGTCTTTGCAGTCGTGTAGTATGAAGTAGCCGGTGTAGGGTGCTGTTCACTCGCCGTGTTTGGCATTTGTATTAAAAGCGAAATTGAAGCCTTCGAGATTTCCAGGCCTCTTTATACGCGTTAGCAGACAGACGTAGTGTTAGTTCGCGCATCATGGAGAAGTTTTAATATCTTTGTGCATCGCATTTGCAATGCTTGACTAAGGACACCAACGAGCCGTGTGGACATGGAGACGCCTAGCTTGATTACTCATGGATGACGGCATTGCCGTGCTTCTTTATCAGCTAGGTCTGATTGGCGCATTGCCGAAGAAGGCCGCGGAATCGACGCAGGCCGCGGAATCGACGCAGGATACTGGATTCGAACAGAGCAACAGCATTTTCCCCCATTGTTTATTTATTGCCGTTCTAAGCAGGCATTGCAGGTGCGGAAAGAGCTTGGATACAGATATCAATCGGTCTGAGTTTGGGAAGCACAAACATCGCTACCCACGGATTGCACAACCTACACCAACTATGGCTGCGACCAAGTTCAACCCACATACTTTTCTCGAGGACTGGTCTGAGGAGAAGTACTCTCCTACCCACAGCGGAAAGATGCTTGCACAATGCATACGAGAAGCTTTCGACATCCCTGCCTCAGATGATTATATATACCGGGCGCAAGCACATACGACCCTCGATATTACCCAACGAGCCATTGCAGCAAAACAAGCGCACGGTCTACATGACTGGTACAACTATGATGATGAGGGCAACGCTGTACGTACTCCCGTCTCATGTCTAATGCCCTACATCCTCTTTCATTCCATGTACAACACAGCACGAATCCGCTTTGATGACTAACAACCCCCCAGATCCCATCCCAACACCCCTCCCCGGAAGAAATAACTGCCTACACCACCCTCTTCACGCCCTCAACCAACCTGCCTAAAGCCCTATCCAGCTTCCACAAAAGCGCAAAATCCAGCACTCTCCGCGCATCCATATCTGCCCACCTAATCACGCGCTTCCACAACACCTCAACAACACCCGGGCTCCTTCCCGCGAAAAAAGACCGCCAGCACAAAAATCCCTACCTCGATCTCTGGACCTACTCCTGCCACGAACTAGAATGGGCCGGCCCTTTACCCTCGACCCTCTACACCAAGATCTCGCACCATATCCTCCCAATCTTCTATCACCATTTTGGCTGCGTGGTACCCACTTACGCCGCCCTGCACATCATCGCCAAACTAGCACAACCCGCGAAACCGAGCAAAGAGGCCGTGTTGCCTATCCTGGACATCGGGAGCGGAAACGGGTACTGGACGTATATGCTCCGCAACTTCCCTGCTGGGGCTATCGGGTTGAAAGACCTTGACGTGCGGGCGGTGGATAACCAGCTCAGTGAGTACCGCATCACGTGGATCGAGGACACGATTACCACGACCGGGCTTTCGTATCTTAGAGACAACGACGGCGGGAAGGGGTGTGTGCTGTTGTTGGTGTATCCGCAGGCTACGGGGAAATTCACCGGGCCGGTTCTCAAGGCGTTTGAAGGGGATAGGATTGTGGTTGCGGGGACGCAGAATGGGAATGGCTTTACGGGGTTTCAGGACGTAGTTGTGGATGAGTGGGCGGAGAAGAACTTGACGGCGTTTGAATTGACGCTGAGGATACCGTTGCCGAGTTTTGCGGGCAAGGACGAGGCCTTGTTTGTGTTTCAGCGGAGGAAGTAGGGGGCGAGCTGAACGGATGGGCTGGGGTTGCGAAGACGAACTAGCGAGCTAAAGGTTGAGGATGAGTTGGAATGACTCGGAGTCTTCGCACACAGCGGAGAGTATTGCTACCAGACTCAGCTGCTATCCGTAAATGCTGTCAATTCGAACATGGTAAAGCGACATTGCCCGCCCCTCTCAAATGCCACTCCTATCTACCACTTGGCCTCCTTCCTCGCCAAAAACTGATTCAGCACCTGCACACACTTCTCCAGCGCACTCAACCACTTCTCAAGCTCCACCTGCACCTTGCCCTCATCATCACCCAGCTTCGCGTAAAAGTCCTTGCGGTACGGTGTCGCGCTCATGGCGGCGCTGAAAAGCGGCTTGACAATGAAGGAGTGGTGCGGCTTGAGGGTCTTGCCGTAGGCGTCGCGGAAAGAGTCGGCGAGTTCCGTGGTCGAGTTGGTCGAGTTGTGGCGTAGGGCTTGGGCGGTGAAGTCGAGGCCGCTGGAAACAGCTTGTAAGTATTGGGGTTGTAGGAGGGATCATGTGAATAAGAGAGGGAAGGGGAGGCGTACCGGTTCAGCCATACTAGGCCCTCGGTGGCTGTGTGCTTCTTCTCCTTGAGCTCGTTGAGGACAAGGTCCTGGAGCGTTTCTGAGAGCGTTGGGGCAGCGAGTTGGCGGTCGCGGATTTTCTACTCTCTCGTTTAGCAGCTATCCATTGCTTTCCCATATCCTCTGCGCAAACTCATTCGTCTTAGTGAACAGGATCAACGCACCTTGATGTTGCCGCCCATGTCACTCTTGACGGGCTTGAACGCCGCCGAGCCCAGCACATCGAACAGCGTCAACAGACTCTCAGCCGCCTCTAGGAACTCCGTCGTCGAGATGGCATTATCCTTGGACGTATCAACAGGCACGTCGACGAAGCTCTTCTTGACCGCGTCGAAGAAGGTTTGGCCAGGGGGGTATGCAGCTGCCATTGTGAGGTGTCGTAGCTCAGTGAAAGGAGGTAATTGGTGTCCGGAAGTAAAGAGCAGTGGAAAAGAGGGTTAGTTATGAAAGGTGGTCTCGCCCAAGCGGTGAGGTTTGGTGTGCTCAACACGCGTGGATTAGTGGGGCATGCGGCTAGGCTAGCGCGGGGAAGGCGCTCAGGGAGGGGAAGACTGGGAAGGAGCATTGGCCGATGAAGCATGACAACTGTTGAGCGACGTCGGAGCGATTGGACTCTATGCCGCGGAAACCTTTTCCGGGAGCGGGGAAAGAATATCCGGATGTTTACTACTCCTCATGCTTTAAGAGCGCGGTATAGTTTCCATTTTCGGCCTTGCAACGGATGATGGTGCATGCTCGACCATAGGTCTACAACACCATCAATCAGTACTTCGAGTCCCTAAATTCCTTTTACAAACAGCCACCAAAATGCCATCCACTGTCCACTCAGTCACAAATGTCCACCGCATCGCCTGCATCCCTGGCGACGGCATCGGCGTCGACATAACAGACGCAGCCATCCACGTCCTCAATACTCTCTCCGCAACAATCGGGGGGTTCGAATTCGCCTTCACAACCTTTGATTGGAGCAGCAAGAACTATCTCGAGCGCGGCTGGTACATGCCGCCCGACGGACTCGAGCAGCTCAAGAAGTTTGACGCCATCTGTACGTATCTCTCTCTGTACGACAAACACGTGAGCCATGCACTGACTACTTTTCTCGTAGACTTCGGCGCAGTAGGCTGGCCCAATGTCCCCGACCACATCTCCCTCTGGTCCCTCATCCTGCCCATCCGCAAAGCCCTAAACCAATACGTCAATGTGCGGCCAACCCGAATCTTACAAGGCACGAAATCTCCCTTATCCGAGTCAGTCTGCAAGCCTTCGGATCTCGACTGGATGATAATCCGCGAGAACAGCGAGGGCGAATACTCGGGCCAAGGCGGGACCTCACACGAGGACTCTCCCTACACCGTCGCCACAGAGGTGAGTATATTCACGCGCGTGGGCATTGAGCGGATCATGCGGTTTGCGTTTGAGACTGCTCGGTCCCGACCCCGCAAGAAGTTGACCATGGTGACGAAGAGTAATGCGCAGAGGCATGGGATGGTGCTTTGGGATAAAGTGTTTTATGAGGTGGCCAAGGAGTATGAAGATGTAGAGATTGATAAGATGTTGGTCGATGCCATGACGGTGCGCATGGTGCTGCAGCCGAAGAGCCTCGACACCATCGTAGCGACTAATCTCCACGCTGATATCCTCTCCGATCTTGCTGCTGCGTTGAGCGGGTCGATTGGTATCGCGCCTTCGTCGAACCTCGATCCTACGCGTGCTAATCCCAGTATGTTCGAGCCGATCCATGGCTCTGCGCCTGATATCGCAGGCAAAGGGATTGCGAATCCGGTGGGGGCTTTCTGGAGTGCCGCGGAGATGGTACGATGGGTTGGTGAGGAGAAAGCGGCAGATGGGCTGATGAAGGCGGTCGAGAATGTGACTGCTCGGGGTGTGAAGACGAGGGATCTCGGTGGGAGCGAGGATACGAAGGGTGTTACGGAGGCGGTGTGTCGGGAGATTGAGGACCTGTTCAGGTCATCTTGAAGTTTGTTAGCGCGCTACATCGAACAGACGAGAACATATATACATACATGTAGTCCAATCCACCCTATCAACCGCACCCAGGCTATATCTCAAACACGATCATGTCAACTCACCCCAAAAACACAGCAGGAATCTCGCTCCGCCCTTCCACAACCCTACTCCGCATATTCCTCTCCTTCTTATCCCTCAGATCCCCCACCCTTTCAACCCCAAACCAATCCCTCCACACCCACACAGCCTTGGCCTTAATCAAGCCCTTGCTAATCGGCCCAAAATCATTACTATCCCAAGTCTTTCGCCAGTTATCACCCTCAACCCACACATGTCCATATGGCACTACAACCTTGCCCGGCTCCTCAAGCGCATTCTCATCACCATCCGGCAACCCATCAGGCAAGCCCCCGAGTCTATTTTCACGGAAAGAGGGATCCCTCGCATACCCCCTCGCCGGCCACACTTCATCCCCCTCCAACGCCACCACGCGCTTAATCCCCATTTCCCGCGGCTCACTCGGTTTCCAAAACGTGACTACGTCGCCTCTTTGAATGCCGTGTTTGTTGTTATCCTGCCCGTTGTTCCTGTGCAGATACGGACGCACTAAGACCCAATCCTCGGTCCCCGTCTCATGTGCCTGCGGACTCAGCGTCGGCGCCATCGAGGACCCGCGCACGTGCTGGAACTCGATGTAGTGGTCGCGCAGCCAGACCATGGCGCAGAGGGCTGCGATGCCATTTGTGCCCCAAAATACGAAAGCTGAGGAACGGATATTAGGATTTTGGTGCCATCGAGGCGGAGGAGGAGTATACGCGGTGGATGCCGGAGGTCGTGGTTGTGAGGGCGGTGGAGCGCGGGGCGCGGGTCTTGCAGGTTTGTTTGGGAGGGCGGGCGAGGATCGGGGTTTTGGAGCGCTGGGAGGTTTGACTGGGAGGCGGAGAGGCGGTTTGGGAGGCATCGCCGGTTCAAGGAATTGGAGTGGGTGACAGATGCGCGTACCTGAGCTTGTGCAGCGCGAAGGTGCTCGGTTAAACTTGCTACCCAAGTATGAGGCGCTCCCATGTGCTTCTCACTCAAGGGCGATGACAGCAAAGCAGCAGAGTCCAGGTAATAATATATGAAGTTCAAGAGGTATCGTATATCTAGCTAAAGCGGGGCTGCTACAGTACAATGACTAGTACATATTCACAATATGCAATCGCTACCGTCCCGTCATTCCAATGCGCGTCAATCAATAAAGGGAGTCTACTTCAGAGCCTTGATGACTGCGTCCGCATACTCAAACGTCTTGGACTTGCCGCCGAGATCACCGGTGATGGTCTGTATATGAATTAGTCACAGCTTTCGGTAGAAACGGAGTACTGATGCTTACCTTGCCTTCGGCGAGAACCTTGAAAATAGCCTGCTCAATGTTGGCGGCTTCCTGGTTCAAGCCCATATGTCGCAGCATCATGATGGAACTCAGAAGAAGCGCGGTTGGGTTGGCGAGTTGCTTTCCAGCAATGTCGGGCGCAGAACCGTGGACAGCCTCGAAGATGGAGCACTTGTCGCCAATGTTGCCAGAGGGAGTGAGACCAAGACCACCAATCAGACCGGCGCACATGTCGGACAGGATGTCTCCGTACAGGTTGGGCATGACCAGGACCTTGTCGTTGTAGGGAACGGGATCCGTGACCATTTTCAAGCACGTGTTGTCCAGCAACTCGGCGTCGAACTCAATGTCGGGGTATTCCTTGGAGATCTCGCGGGCGGTGCTCAGGAAGAGGCCGTCAGACATCTTCATGATGGTGGCCTTGTGCACGGCGCGGACCTTCTTCCGTCCAATGTCGCGGGCGTGCTGGAAGGCGTACCGCAGGACACGCTCCGAGGCCTCGCGCGTGATGAGCTTGATGCTCTGCACGACGCCATCGACCACAATGTGCTCGATGCCCGAGTATTCTCCCTCGGTGTTCTCGCGGATCAGGACCGTGTCGACATCGTCGTAGGGCGTCTTGTAGCCGGCGATCGATCTGCAGGGCCGGACGTTGGCGAAGAGGTTGAAGGTGCGGCGCAGCGTCAGGTTAAGGGAGACGTGGCCCTTGCCGATGGGCGTTGCGAGCGGGCCCTTGAGGGCGACGAGGTTCTTGGTGACGCTGTTGATGGCCGCGTCGGGGATGACCGTCTTGCCGTCTTCGTTGAGCCGCGGGGTGACGTCGACCGACTCCCACTTGATTGGGACGTTGGCAGCCGAGTAGATGTCCTTGACCGACTGCGCGATCTCGGGGCCGATGCCGTCGCCCTCGATGAGCGTTACGCTGTACTTACCGTCGCTGCCCTTGGCGCCGTGGAACTTGGCTACCTCGGAGGCGTAGGTGCGGGCGGAGGCCTACTAAGGTGTTAGTAATCTTCGAGTAGATTGATATATAGAGGAAGCTTACCTGTGATAGCGCGGGCGCCCATCGCGAGGCGCGGTTAGCCGGGCGCAGGCATTGCCGCGCGGGGGCGGCGAAGGAGCGAGCAGCCAACATTATGAGGGTGTAAAAGAGGTCCTTGTACCCAATTGGAGCTACACGGCCGTGGTAGCAGGTAGTAGAGGCGGGTGGTGACGGCGGGACCTTGGAGGGTCGCGCAAAAGCTCGGTAGAAAAAGCAAGCTCCACCGGCCGCGGGACAAGTCGGTGGAACCTGCCGTCACAGCTTCCCTCGCCGGCGCGTTCCGTCCTCTATGAATTAACACAGCATGTCGACTACGCAGTAAAAGGACTGTTGTATCCAACTCGTTCAGTCATGCATAGTGTATTTGCAAAGTAATCAGGATACCCTCTTCCTCTTCATGCTCAACACTCCGGCGCAGCGGACGTCTTTGACCAAGTCTATCACATGCAAAGACCCGCGGGTATAAAAAATCTCACAATCACAGTCTCATTCTACGACTACGAGCCATCTCTCTGGAATAAAAATGCCAAACTCAACAAATTTGCGTAACCGGACTCAAACCCAACTAACTCGCCCTTTCCACCTCCCAACCTCATACAATCTCCTCCGTCACCCCCGACAAAGGCAACGACGGACTCAAAAGAAACTCAGGCGTATTGAAATGCAAATGTCGTGGGTATGGAGAAACCGAGACTCAAATCATCATGGAAGACTACTCTTGGCTCGAGATCTTGTGCTAGCACTTGGGCAGCTTCAGTCTGAGCAAGTCGCACTACACATATCTGACGCATACACTGGTGAAGAAGATCACCGACGCGATTGATGAAGTTTTCCGACCGGGGTATTAGGCGCCAGCATACCAGCATCCCTTTCTTTCAGCCTCTTAGTTGGACCTTGTAGCAGCTCTTGCCATCACAGGCATTCACACGTTCAGTGATGGCGAAAGATACAAGATACGAGAAGTACTGTGGACGAGTGGTAAGTAGTGCTTCACATATGCAAGTATACCGACTAGCTGGTCACAGCTGCAGAATTCGTGTTGACCCACACTCCTGCTGTCGATGATGTATATCGCCAGGTAAGGCGCACACACCTGGAGATTGCGAAACAACACCTGGCCACCGAAAGCCACGACGTTGAAATGCAACACATCCCAATAGGGTCACACTCACGAGAAACTTATTTGCACACCTACGTATAAATGTACCAATACCACCAGATGACGGCTTTGTCGCCGTTGGTTAACTGAGAGCTTCCGCGAGAAGAAGGTTCTCTCGCACTACATAGATTGTGAAGGTGCACGCTGAACGGGCCAGCCGAAAAAAAGACAATAAGCCGGATGACAACGATGGCGACGACGACGCCAGCGATGACGATATAACTAGGAAGAAAGGGGCCAGCAGGCGGATAATCGATCAGATCATGAATAGAGAACCCACGAGCCGCAAGCCTAAAGAGCCGCAAGGATACGAGCCGCCGCACAAAACCTTCATCAAGACGCACCGTGGGAGATACAGCGCCAGATCCAATCGCTGGACGACATGAGAACAACACAAAGCTGGACGACAGTACCTTCCACACACCTCCACCGCAGCACCCAGCTCCTTTCCAACATATCAATCGCAACACTCTGGCATCCAAGTCACTATTTCCTCGAGCTGCTGGTCAGCCCACCAAAGCATCCACCAGAGCATCCGCTAGGGCCAGTGTGTCTCGAACTTTGGGCTCACGAAGAGGTCGTGGGAGGGGGGTACAGTATAAAGGACCACCGGTACCACATGTACTTCCCGAGAAGCGCCCGAGTCCAAACAGGCTCGTTGAGAAGGAGGACGAATTGTCCGGTGACAGCAGTTCGTCTAGTGGGGATCAAGATCCTGATGAGGAGGTTGATGGCTCGTCGGATGAAGATGAGAACACGATATGGTTTTTGTGCCGTGATTGTGATCAGCAACCTCACAACACTCGCAGGCGTAACTAGGGCGATAAGAATTTTTTCTCGTGCAACGCCCCCGGAGATGAAGAAAAGAAAGCGAAGCTGGGGGTCAGGATGAAGTGGTATCTGAAGCACGACGGAGGCGAGGGAAGGGAGTTCTCCGAAATTGATGCTAAATCCAAGAGTACAGACGACGATTACGGCGTCTCGTGCAAGTCCGCATCAGATGAAGATGAGTTTTGGAAATACTCATATACGCTGTTGCGGGATGTCATATGCAGAGATGATACTGGAGCACGAGCTACTGGGTGTGGTTCATAGGTAGGTAGAACCCCATCTACATAGACACGTTCTAGTTCATGGGCTTCTAGGTACATGGTGCATCTCTATATCTTGAACAAAAAACATGGTGTTGCAACTGAGTGCCAGTCTTGATAACATGTACGATACCTTGCCTTCCCAGACCTCACTAGCACCCTTCTCAAGACTCGGTCTCGACCTTCAGCATGATCGCAGTTTAGTCGCACATCGACAACACTAGTGCATTCCAAGCTTCTTTCAAGTCCCAGCTGCAGCAAGATTCCGTGATAATTCTCCAACTCAGCGACGAAAAGGGTTAATTACATTAAACCGAGGGCCTGAATAGACTCAGACTACGATATCGCTATCAACAGCAACCCCATAAGTGTGCGAAGGCATCCAGCCTGGCTCTAAAAGACGTCAGCTGATCAGAGCAACGATCTGTTAGGTATAGCTCTCAAGACGCAGCCGTGGAAAAGCAGTAATAAAGCAATGATAAATGTTAAATAGATGGTTTATGCTGTGGGGGCCGCCTCTTGCCCCAAATACACGTATCCGTTAAATAACAACGATGAAACCACTCGTCCCTCGCCCATTGCGTGGAATACGATGTGGTTTTATACTTCGATGAACATGACCGTTAGTTTGGTCATGGCTGAGATGGGCTCGGCGGCAAAAGCTTTGATCCTGTATGACGGCCGATCAGACCCCCTTGTACCCCGTTCTCTGAGGCCTCCCAACCCAGGGCGACGTTTCCGACGCGCATTTCTGGCTCGAGCCATAGATATGCCATGATGGATAGGTCCGGCCTGAACCAGACATCGTTTGGATCTAGTACCCATCCTGGCTCTGGAGCGACTCCGTACAACAATCCACCCGGCACGTCCCCCAGATCGCTTCCGGCGGGCAAGTCAACGAGGCAGGTAACGTATACGCCCTCTTGACTGTTCGAGTTGAATGGCATACTCAACGGAGCGTAGTCCGTGGAAGTGTTACCGGCGTACCCGAGGAGCCTCCACCGCTTTGGGTTCGTGGCGATGATGCTCTCGATACCGCCTACATGCGAGATATCGGGGTACCATTTGGCATACGCAAGAGCCTGGAAAGGGTTGACCCAATGTGTCTGGTTAATGTTGACGTCCTCGGCCGCAAAGGGTATGTCGTCGTGGACGATTATCAACATCCGGGCAGTTACTTCCCGCTGTTGGCGGTCATCGCCCCTCTACGGAAAAGCACAGAGGCTCTCCATAGCAGGCCCCATAATGCTGTCCGACTACTCCAGTGTCTCGTGTGAAAGCCCGACGGTGGTGATCGGCTGTTTTGATGGGGGTGTTGAGGGCGTCATCATAGAATGTCACCATGAAGTTGTAGCCATCCACCTTCCGCCGGTTCAGCACGTTGTACAGCTTCCAGTCCCGAATCTTAGCAACTTTGCCTGTGTTTTCCTGTCGATGCGGTGGCCCCTCTATCCAGGCTGGCCTGTACCCAGTGTTTGAAGGTCTTCTTGGCGGTGACACGAGCCTGGGCCCTGGCGGTATTGGATATGTGCTTGTCCATATCACTGTTGACGTATTTCTTCTTCGGGGAAAGCACACTCACCTTGTTTCAGTTGATGGTGTGCTGCCCTTGCCTGTGCTCCCGTTTCATCTCAGCCATCGCTTGTAACCGCCACAGCTGTGGCGGAGTCGTGCAATCTGCTTGGTGTTCCAATGATTGGGCCGTCTGTAACGCGCAAGTCTGTCCAGGCAGCCTTACCGTTCCTGCAAGAATGTTGCTTCTATAGACGAGGAACGACTTCTCGGAGAATCATCGGGAGACCAGCTCGACCTCGTTCCGGGACACAAAGTTGCTGGGCTCGATCACCTTCGGTCTTGGTGCCAGGCGCAGATGTTCGTGGATTGCCTCAACGGCATATGCCCACACGTGGGGTAGATCGGTTGGTACACTGTTCTCAGTTGGTAGCTCCTTGCCCTAGCCCTTGCCGTAGACCAGACAGAATTCCATCTGCAGCACAGTACAGTCGCTACTGTTGCATCACACACAATACTCCTCGTGGGTTTCTGACTGTCGAGAGGTTGCAGGTTCCTTCTTGCACAAATCGCATTCGAATGAAGGAGCCACGAGCTCGTCCGACCGATCCCTGATGGCCTCAACTGTATGATCTGCCGACCCTTGCCTTTTGTCATTCTGTGTCTAGCAGCATTAAGCACACTCCTTTTCAACACCGATGAAGCTTTATCGAGAATGTTGCTGAGTGGTGGCCCGTGCTGTGTACATTCTTGGCTAGGGTTGGCAGACTTCGCAGCAGAAGATACGCTGGCGAAAGGCGGACCAGGGTAGTTGAAGAATCCTGGCATTGCGTATGGGTAGGCAGTACAGGCTTGGGTTGTTGTCTACCCGGTATTACAGCACGTCCTGTATCTAATATAGAAGGGGATTGCGGAGCAACTCCGGGAACTGTGGTAGCTGAGAGGAAGACGCGGATGTGGGAACTGCCGGACCTGGAGTTGGAGCGTCGTTCAACGTCGATAGCGGCATATTTTCCCTGTCATTTGCCGCCTCATGCTCTTGGATTACTCGCGCAGCCTCATCTTGCTCCTCCTTCTCTTGTTGAAGCTTGTGTCTGATTTGCTACCTCCTGCTCTTGAAGTACACGCGCAACCTCGTCGGGACGTGGACTTGACCCTGTCTTGTATATCCTCGATCGACAAGTCCAGGGTTAATGACGCATCGACTGAGAATAAACTCGATTCCACTTGGAGTGACGGCAAGTCTACGGACTCCTTCAGGAAAGGATGACGCCGAATCGTAGTCTGTCTCGAAGGCGAATCCGCCCATGTCAGTCAAGAACTCTTGTAACAATTGGAACTGGTGTTCTCGCTCCCAGGTGATGCCGGTACTCTCCATGCTCCTTGTCAGATCGAGGAGTATCATCGTCGTGTCTTGATCAGTACTTGCATGTATCCTAAATACATGTCCCGCAAACCGATAATAGATTACTGACTGCCGGTGTGACTTCCACATCCTGCCCCATACACGCGGGATGTGGTATTATGTGGTACGATACCAGGCGCAAGGCAGTGGAAGGGAAAATGGCTATTCCTAGGCTATCCGCGAGCTCGAATAGCCGGCGCATTACTTATACCGTGATCGCATTGTCCGCCTTGACACCGCCTTGACACCGCCTCTGCCTATCGCGCCTTGATACGTCCGATCTGAGTGCTTGGCTGGTTTGCGTGTGCCATCGCCGGCGGGATCATCCGGATACACTATGTACGAGTATATTCTCAGAAATGATGGTATAGCTTGCGTATGGTAGAGGAGTTGGATTGCGCCAAGCCATTCCATTGTCCGCATAGGCTCTCCCACGTACCGCCTCCTAGCACATACGAGGGGATATTGCGCAGATTACACCAAAAACTCTGATAGGTAGGCCTGGAGTACTTTGCTGGCTATTTAGTCGTCTCCCCTCTCGTTATTCCCCTGCGGTTTTCTGTCGTGTGTGGCAAATGGCGATAGACATATTGCGGCTCGTCTTCAACATCGAGCTTCCCGAGATACTCGCCATAGAACTGGCGAGCCAAGGACCCCTGGGCATCTCTAGGTGGCACCGCTATGTGCTCAATGTTTGATGGAGCATGAGGTGAGGTAGAATCTGGCCCCTCTCTCACACGCCGGAGAGTGTCTTTCTGTGCGCCCATGCTGTTGACATGGCGTGCAATGCAAGGCGCTCTGTTCTAGGGAGTGGCCAGTCCTCCACGACATACGGTTGTGACGTCCCTAGGACCCGGTAGTCTCGGGGGCGAGAAGCTGCGAGGAAGCTCCTCAGGTCCAGGAGGCGCAATGACTCGGAAAAGTGACATCAGTAACGCGCGTTGTCGATTGGCGACAAGCAGAGTCAAAGTGTTGATGTTCATGCGAAAGGCGTGGCATGAATCGTGGAGACTGAGCTAAAATTTGGTGTGTGCTAAATTTAGCCTACCGGGAAAACGGCCCTGGTGGGGGTTGTTAAGCAGGGATGCGAGCGTGGAGCCGCGTCGAGACTTGTGAATGAGGCACGCCCTCCGACACGCCTTGTTTGTGACGGCTACCAATTCTTCAAGATTGACGTTCGTCATAACGTTTCATCGTCTTCTTGTCTTGCAAGGGGCAAACTCGGTTCGCGGTGCACCTTGCTCAATCCCGAGAAGATGGACAATGACGACATGCATGTCTCATCCATCGAATTTTTGATTCTCCGCAAACACGCGGCAGTAGTCGTTCAGTTGCCCCGACAGGAATTGGATCTACAGCTGTCCTGTTTTGCGGTACCGCGGCTAACGGTCGAGCGAAGGACGTGGCTGTCTAGTTGTAAACAAGCGTGTTGATTGTTGTCGTGGCTAAAAGTTCTCGACCCTCGAGGTGCTCCAGGGAGCTTCTGGCGGTTTCAGAATGGAGTTGATCGTCGATCGACAGGGGGCGAGTTTGCGCTGGAAGTAGTTTCTTCAAGCGAGTGATATTACCCGATTCGCGCATGGCATGGAGGAGGCCGCCAAATTTGTAGCATGGACAAGACGTGTCTCTGCAGCAAGAAAAGCTGAGCAGCAGGGCTTGGATGGAACAGTGGAAGCTTCTAGTGGGTGGCCAACCCAGCGCTGCCTTCCCGCCGCGTGCGACCAAAAAAAGACAGTCGGCCACGATCCCGTCATTGCCTGCCAAGCATCGTCATGGCCCCAAAACACAGTGGGCCGGAACCCCCGAACAAGCTTTCTGGAAAAGACTTTGCTGGTAGCCAGGAACGTGCCAATCAGACCGGACGTGTCGCTATCGTTTCACCGCAACCAGCTTAGCATTCGCATGCTGTGGCGCTGCTGGCCAGTGAGTGAGGTTAGCGTGACTAAGAGAAAGCGGAAGGGGCGGTGCGACATGATGAGGCAAGGGCAATGCGCTTCTGTTTGTTGCTGTGGCTATGGTCGATGCACCAGTGCCCTGGGTATAAGAGTTCTCCTCTACCTTTCTCTTCCACTCTTCCCACACTACACTCCAATCAACCACATCAAATCAAATCAATCAACTCTCATCCACCCAACAACTCAATCCTACCCAAACAACCTTCCAACAACATCAACATGCGTTTCTCCACCATTGCCGCAACTGTCCTCGCCGCTGGCGTCGCCAACGCCCAGGTCGACTCCATCATCTCCAAGATCACATCCGGTGTCGGCGGCATCCCGGGTGGTGTCTCCTCCGTCCTCAGCGATGGCACCTCCGGCCTTGCGTCCCTCACCTCTGAGATCGGCTCTTTCGCTTCTTCTGTCACCGGCTCTGTTGGCTCCGACGTGAGCTCGGTCGCTTCTTCTGTTGACGGCGCTGTTTCCTCCGCCATCGCCAGCCTGAGCAGCGAAGGTGCCTCCGCCACCGGTTCGCGCGCTTCCGAGATCGAAAGCATCACCAAGTCCCTCGCCAGCCAGGCCAGCTCTGCTAAGAGTGCTGCCTCGAAGGCCACCGGTAGCGACTCCACCGCTGCCGCTGCCGCTGCCGCTACCGCTCTTCCTGCCATGGGCGCCATCGCTGGTGGCCTCTTCGCCATCGCCGGTCTTTTGTAAACGGCTCTACCTCTTCCTTCGATAACCGATGCCAAAGTCTCTCTCGACAGGTTCCTCATAGCGACCGGCTTTGACTACGAGCTGAAATTCCTCCTCCTTGCTCGGGACATGTTTGGGATATGAAAATGGGTATATGGTCATACTGCGATATTGGGGTATAGCCAGGCTACTATATACTTATAATGGGTCATTTCAATGCAAACATTCAAAACCTTACTACATATGTTCATGCTCAATGCTCGTTTGATACTAGTTTCGTACTAGCTGGTTCTCAGAGTTTCCGCGAATGCTACTTGCCATCACTTCCGAGATCGGTTAAATCCAATTGTGACGCAAGCTGCGCAAAATCTAACTTTCGCACTCAGTATACAGCGAGCTTGAACATCGACATCTGCCCCAGCGCGCTGAATTGGATTGCAGATGGTGCATAGCGTAGGCGTGGTAGCAAGCGCTCCTGCCCTTCCTCCATCGCACGACGTGAGGTTCGCCCTATGACGTCATTGCCGCGCGGCCTCCTTATTTGTGGCGTTACTACCCAAACACGTTAAAATTGACGGGTAGCACGGCCGCTAAGGTACTCCACGCTGGACCCATGCATGCAAATCCTTTCTTCATAAATATCTCATCAGCGCCGATCAGACGGGAAATCATACCGAGCCATTATTCGGGCCCATGGCAGTAACATTCGAACAGTACTCGGATACCGTGTGCGACACGGAAGAACGGGCAGCATGTTGGATGTGCGATGCGGCACACGATATCCGGAGGTGTACTGAAGCCCGAAGTGGTACAACTGGACAAATACAGCGAGCGAATCGGTCAAGGCAATGGGTGCAATACTGCGACAGCGCGCTGTGCACCTGCTCATTAATACTCCCACAACAATGTTGACGGAGAATGTCTCAGCAGACTTCTTAGCAGTCTCACAATTTAGACCTACGCCTTTTCTACATTAGAAAACTCACGACCCTTTACCTTTGTCTCCATCAGAGCGACTTCACTGACCTCGTCAGCACCATACTTAACAGCAACACATTCGACCTACAGGCAAACGCACTGGCTGCGTCTAGAATGACTCCAGCGAACATGACAAACACGATCACACTCTCTGAATTTACCTAGCCTGGTAGCCAACACAATTGCACCGATGTGCAAAACATGACCATGCATCATAGCATCTCCTCTACTCCTCCGCAGAGGAGCAAGTCAGCCGAAAAGTATGTAATTGTTTGTCTCGCGATCGCAGCTGCAGTCACGACTCTCATCATCGCCTTCATCATTCTCCTCGTGTACATCAAGCGCAAGTGCAAGACGGTGAAGAAGGTTAAGACCAAGGACATTGAGATGGCTTTCAAGTCTGGGCAGAAGCCTCGGGTCACTCCTAAGCCATACCTCTCATCTAGTGACTTCGCTGGAGGGGGACGTAAGCAATGGTCGTATTGACGAGTTTTTGCACCTGAAGCGTGTTTGCAAAGACTGCAAGTTTGAATTTGAAAATATGGATCCTTCTGATGAGAAGCGCGTTGGGCAGGTAGGGTTTAAGCGCACTGAGACATGCATGGTGGTGTTGACTCTCTAGCCGGCTATGTCATGCTTTGAGTCTTGACTAGGTAATTCAAAGGCTGAAATAGCCTTTCTATCAATTGAACAATGCACCGTAATAGTTCTAGACACCCTCGAAGGTGAAGATAACTATGTAATGACGTGAATTAAGTTGGCTTAGGATATATAGACGACTAAGGTCTTCGCCGACGCGTATTCTTTCGCTATAACATATCGAAGCGACGGACTTATAACAGCATCCCTGCATGAACTTTGCGGTATTGCACTAGCCAATTTCAAAGATCAAAGCTTGAATAGATAGTCTCCGTGAATTCACATGGCGATTCCTAATGTCTAGCTGTAAACAATCCAGCCGTAAACAATGTCTAACTGCGAACAAAGTCCAGTTGCTAACATTGTACATCGTCGGCTTTGCAAAACAGCTCTCTCCCTCTCTCTGGACTTGATTCTCAAACCACCCACCTCCGACAAGAAGAAGCTCTTTCCTTTCCCAAGTACTCAAAGGTTCCTTTCCGAGCATCTGCTCCCGCACAACATGCCAAACTACACCACCCAAAACAATACCGCCAATCACACTAGCGGTCAATACCACCTCAACCTTACGAACTGCACGCACTATCACCACCATCCCATTCCTTCCCTTCAACAAGCGCAGCTGAACACCACTCACCCCAGCAATCCCTACCCTCACACTAACCTATCGCAGAACCACGACTCTGTTGAGTACCGTGCGTTCACCGGTTTCTTCATCGTAGGCATTTTGATTGCAGTGCTCTTCCCCATCGCAGCAACGGCGCCTTTCTGGATCCCATATCTTCGCGGGAAGCGCGGTGTGAAGAGAGGTATTGGTGATTGTGAGGGGAAGCAAAGGGCGGTTGAGGAGGCGTATATTCGCTTGTCGGATGTTGCGAAGCCTGATAGAGTGGTTTTGCCGCTGAGGCGGGGGGTATAAGGGGGTGAGTGGGCGGTGGTGAGGTAAGGTAAGGTAGGATAGGATAGGGTAAAGTGCGAGCTGGCATTGTTGGTTGCTTTGCGTCTATTATAAGCCTGTACAAGGCGCCAAGTGAAGAAGAAGAGGAGTTGGTTGTATTACAAGTTATGTACAATGCGGACAATATATAGACGAGATTACCTAAGGAAACTAGCCCGGGTGGGCTGACATAATGAGAGTAGTTATGCGGGACTGAGTGTTGCGGCGTTTACCGGACCGACCTGCAGTCAGTTCAACATGACACCACCAGAGATTCAGAGGTTTCAAAACTTAGAGATGTGTACTGACTACCTGCAGGTATTCCGAGAGTCGACAACACTAGCGCCCCTATCCTCTTTATCAACTCCATCGCTGATCCCATCACCCCACTCGCATCAGCGCGGAAGATGCATGGACTGTTCCCTGGCTCGGGTCTGTTGGTTTTCAACAACAGTGGCGTAAGGGTTACCATATTTTATTTCCCGATCGGTTTGGCATGTAACTTTTACTGATGGTGACGCTGCAGCATACCGCTCATTTCCAGAATGTGACATGCATGTCCAAATACGAGATGCAGTATATGTTCGACGGTACTCTTCCTCCGGCAAAAACGACGTGCGAAGTCGATGAACCGAACCCATGGATATATTATGCGAAACAGTCGAACTTCACGCAACAGCAAGCACAGACCGAGCTCTGAGACTGATGATGAAAAATAGGTGATACTCGTCAGCTAAACGTAGTTTCCGCAAGGCATATGTCTTCAAGACGAGGCGATGAGTAGCTCTATAGGCTATCACTGTTGTACTTACCCAAGACGCAACACTCGATCACATATTAACAGACAGAGAAGTAATAGACAATAGCCATCCCAGGCAACACTTTACGACATTGTAGCACCCTTATCGTAGACTAGACATCTCTCCATCCGTCTACAAAAACCCTTATCCGAGAATCTATGCTACTTACCCGTTTGAACATTAAGCAGCAACACCCTTCCCACCCGTCTTACCCTTATTATCCGCAGCATCCTCATCCTCGCATTTTTTGCACTTGCCCTTGTAGGAACCGTAATCGTTATCGTCGAGATACACGGGCACACCCCCAATCCCGACTTGATAATTGTTCACACACACACCACCGCCATGGAGCTCTTTCCACCGCAATTATGCAGAAAACGCGACTCCTTAACGTGGACACATGCCCACCATTAGGTCATGAATGTGCAAATTGCGTACGCTGGGTGGGATGTTGGGGTAGGGGGTGAAAGTTGTTGGTTGTGATTGTGTATGTGGAAGTATGGGGGTTTGAAGGAGATGAAGATGATAGTGTATGTATGTTTATTGGCCTGTTGAGTTGAGGAATTTGATGACTGCTGGAGGGAAGATTATATACTTGTGTGACGGATGGTATGACACAGAGTCCACTGACGCAAAGACCGAGTATACATTGACACCTATCGTACTTGTCAAGTACCTGGTATGGTAGAATGTAAGTCTACGGATTACTCCCACCGATATCCGCGCCTAAGAGCTACAGATAGAGCCTGCCGTAGAAACAGTCACAGTCTCGCCGTGTTACTATGACTCAACCCAGACGCCCCTTTCCACCACCGTACTTCCCCTCCGGCCCCTCAAGATGCGCATCCAACACGGCTGACGTCCCTCCAAGAACACTCTTGATAGCCTCCGGCAGCAACTTCGCCAGCTCCTCCGCCGTCCCCGCATGCTCCGCCCAGATCATTCCACCACTCGCCGCCTTGGCGATCCCCGAGTAATCTGGCGTCGGCACGAAACTAATATTCAGCTCCTCGTTGCTGACCTTCGAGCCCTCACCGTCAGGATGAACAAGCAACATGGAGCGTCGCGGCGCATTCCAGCCCTTGTTGTTTAGCACGATAGTCAGGATGGGGATTTTGTAGCGTTGGGAGATCCAGTAGACTGATCCCGGCACACTGAACAGATAAGTCCCGTCGCCGACGATCTGGCAGACGAACTGTTTCTTGCCTTCAGTGTCGGTCGCGAGCTTGATACCGAGTGCGCCGCCTCCAGACCACCCAAGACCTCCACCACCGCAGTTAATCCATGAACCAGGGAGGGTGGCTTGGATCTGGTCTGCGACGAAACCGGTCTGCGTGACGGCCTCGATGGCCCAGATGGTGTCGTTTGGACAGAGCTTCTTGAGCTGGGAGCAGAGGTAGGGTGTGCCGAAGTGGCCGTTGTCGTCTACCTTGGCTTCGCTGGCAATAGCCTCGAGTTTCTTCTTGTGCGAGTCGTGCAGGTTTGACCAGCGCTGGTTGAACAGCTGGCTGGATAGCTGGTCTTTGAGGTTCGACTGGAGGTATGTGTTCAATTGGCTGAGCGAGGTACAGGAATCTGCTCGGTAGCGTTGGACGGCGTTGAGGTAGAAGACGGGCATCTGCTGTTTCAGGGGGTCAACGTCGACGTGGAAGACTTTCGCTGTGTCTTTCGGATGGCACAGTGTGTTGACCCAGGGAACATCACAGTCGAGGACTAGGATGACGTCTGCTGACTTGATGGCGGGGTCGTTGCCGTACCGGAGACCTAGCCATGCGGGATGGTTTGCGGGGAAACACATGTCGCTGCCGCCGGTGTCCAGCACCCGCAGTCCCTTGACACTATCCGCCAGTCGTACCAGCTCATGTACCGCAGCATGGTTCCGGCCCGAGTATCCCGTGATGACCAGTGGCTCTTGGGCGCGCACTAGCGCGTCCGCAATCGTCTTCACGCCACTGGGAGAAAGCGCAGTGGGCTCCACCGGGCGCCAGTACTCGGGCGCCAACTTGTACGGTGTCAAGTCCTCCTCCATGGGCTCCCGCGCGCCGTACAGATACACAGGGCCCTTGGGGTCGCTCATCGCAAACGACAGCGCTCGGTTGACCATTTGCTGCTAGACATCAGCATGCTTCCACCACCACCATCCACAACGCACCTTGACGTTCTTGCCCGACTTGATCTCGCCCGTGTATCGGCAGTACTGCGCGACAATCTGCTTCTGGTCCGGCACGTCTTGTATCCAGTGGATGTATTCCGTCCTGCTCCCGCGCATCTCCCCCTCAATCGTGAATGGCGATAGGCCCGCGAATATCAGTACCGGCGCGCGTCCGCACGAGGCATTGTGTACGGCGGCGCCGAGGCCCTGGGTGCCGACGTCGACGTGGACGATGACGCATTGAGGCTTGCCCGTTAGGCGGGCGTAGCCGTCGGCCATGGAGAGGGCGACCATCTGGGCGCGTTAGCCAATGGGCAGTGACAGCGTTCTTGCTATGAAACTGCATGGTTACCTCATTTGGACACGTGATGATCTTGGGGAACTGGCCCTTCTTCTCATTCTGCCCCTTGACGATGGCCTCGATGATCGAGGGATGGTCTGAGCCGAGATTGACAAATACATGGCTGACCCCGTACTCCCAGAGCGCCTCGAAGAAGGCGAATAAGGCTGTGTAGCTATGACTGTCAGCGGCTGATTGACTATATAGGAAGTTGAAGCATACACCATGGTGTTGTTGATGTTGTTGATGTTGTTGATGTTGTTGATGTTATTGTTGTTTATTTCTCTGCTGCGGGTTATGGGAGAACATGAACTCAGGGGAGTTTGTGTAGACGGCTTTTCGCCCGAGGTGCAGACAAAGCCGGTCGTAACCTGCACTGGATGCGTGTACTCCCCATGATGGCTATCGTCACTTGAGGGCGCGGAACGAGCAGCTGCCCCACCATCACGCGGGGAAGCTTCGTTGTGGTTGGGATCGGCTCGCTTCCGAGGCGGGCGGCTGTTCACGGGCTAAGGGTACCCACATGCACTATTCGGATCTCTTCGCCCAACTTGTCACAACTCTAGTCTTGCTTCATCATCGGGTGTCTATTTTATTGGAGCTGTACATCGTAGGTGGTACCGTGTTGGTTCAGCCGATGAGCCAGTTCAGCCGATGAGCCACCCACCCACATTTTGGCCTGTGCACAATCAATGCTGCAGCACCACCCACAATAGCTATTATCATGAGATTTTGAGGTGGATAAGTAAACAAGGCAATGCAAAACTTTTGGTCTACTCAGAATATCTATTTGGTGCCCTGATTGTTTGAGTTCTTGACGCTTTTTGCGGAGGTTGAGATGGCCCCTTACTACCATCTTTACCACTTTGCAATTGCGATGCACTATGCTTTAGCTTTGGCTTTGACTTAGCCTTTTGCTGAGAGGTAGAGGAGGTCTTTTGGGATAATCCAAGAGCTTTTTGGGCTGCTGCAGCTTCTCTCTCTTGTTGTTTTTTAGCTTTAGCTGCAGCCATCCTTTCTGCCTTTGCTTTTTTCTCCTTCTCTTTCTCCTTTTTAGCTACTTCTCTAGCAGCCTTTGCCTCTGCAACTACCTGCTTTTGATATCTTGCAGCTGCAGCTCTCTCCTCCTTTCTCTCTACTTTTCTTGCAATTTCCTCCTGTTGTTCTTGTTGTTTTGTAGCCTCCTTCTCTTGTGCTTTCTTGATCTTCCTTAGTGAATAGAATACTGCACCCCCATAATAGTCTTTGTGCTGTTGAAGCTCAAGGACAGTACTCTTCTTCTTCTGCTTCTTTCTGACTTTGAGAGCTGTTTCCAGGCCCAAAATT
>ML976097.1:87889-110233 GCA_010015635.1 Clathrospora elynae | reverse complement strand
TCACATGTAGAACTGCATGGGCCTAGCCCATCACAGGAACAACTCCACTCTCAGACCCACTTGTGGGTCTCTACATGCGGGCCTAGCCCTCACATGTAGAACTGCATGGGCCTAGCCCATCACAGCAGAGAAACAGTTCACTGAAGTTGGGGGGTCATTTTGGTGTTCTGGCTCGTTGCGCGAACTGGCTCGTTGTGCGCACAGACACGTTATGGTGTTCGCCGCGCATTGTCCGGAACCGCGCATTGGCTGCGCCAACACGGTAATGTTCCAGCGCACATGACAGAGAGCGATGTATCCCCCGGGCCCTTAAGTATATGTGATAATAACTCCCCCGAATGACATTTTGACTGCCCTGAATAGCCGTGGCCTTTGTTAACTTACTCAGAAATCAGTAGAGCACTATACAGTCTTTACCTAACTACCAGCTCTCGTAAAATCTGCTTACAAAGACTAGACTTAGATTCTTCCTTCACGTACACTAGATGGCGTTCCCGCGGTTCCTATATGATTATGGGCTCTTTCTGCATCTCGTGAGCTACTCACGGTCCCTGGTCATTTACCCTAAACACTATACATAGCAAAGCCAATTTTCTACATACCGGGCGGAGTGATTCTTATGATTACCCTTCTCACGTCAAGCAAGCCGCATTTTCCATCATGGCTAGGAATTTGGACAGCATTCCACCTGAAACACAACTCCGAATCGCCTCATAATCCTCTCTGGCGTGGAAATGGAGATCTCGGAGTGTCGACTAGTATCAACGATTCTCAAGAAGACGTTCAATCTGGAGAAGCTGGGTCTCGAGACCATCGCACCTCTCCAGGGTCAAAAGCACAGCTACGACTCCCTTCGTTACGATTCTCAGCCACTGCAAAGTGTATTCGGCCGCACACCCAACCTTAACCAGATACAAGGACTTTCTAATTCGACGAAGCTGCGTATCTGCGCCAGTGCAATAGACTGGAAGTTAAAAGTTAAAAGCCGGCTCTAGCATTCAACAAGAGCTACCGGTACCCCCTTGGACTATGGTACTCGAAATTTAGTTTATGACGCAGGCGTTTACCCTGTATCCAAGTATAAGATGTGTGAACGTGCTGTGCGTCATTCGTGCCACATGAATATTTTTACGAACATTCTTCGCCTCTGGTATTGGTACGAGAAAACCCCCTTCACCCGTCCAAAAAATACTTCCCCTCTACCTCCCACCCTAATCTCCTAACCCCCTCATTATCACACCCCTTCCAAAATCCCGCCAACCCCCTCAAACTCTCCCTCATATCTCCATTAAGCTCCTTAATATCCTTCCCAACCAACTTGACCAAGTACCCCGCAACCTCCGCCCTCAACTCCTCCGCCCCCGTCACCCAACTCAACCGCGTCTGCGTAATATCCCCCAAGTAAACCGCCGCCAAGATCCTATTATCCATGAGCGCATCACGCAGCGGGTTGCGCTTGACGTAATGCATCTTCAACTTCCCAACACGTTTGGAAACTCTCTGATCGCCCGGGAAACTCACGACGTCGGTGGTGAGATAGGTTTCCAATGCGGAGAGGTTGTTGTGGTAGACTCGGGAGCCGATGAGTTCATCGATGATGGACGTTAATTGGCGTGCGAAGAGCTTGCACTTGGCGTCGCGGTCTGCGGACTTGTCGTTGAGTTCTGGCCAGGGGTAATCCAGTAAGAGGAGACGCCAGGGAAAGGTGTCTGGTAAAACGGAGGGAGTACGATTCGAGTCGCGTTCCCAGTCTCTTGTGCGAATGCTGTTGACGTGGGATATCATTGCTTCAAGGATTGATTTGCCGTGGGGTTGCCACCAGGGCTCTGCGAGATTGCGGCCGCTTACCATCTCACGTGCGACAAAACCCTTTACGTACATGTATGAGGGTTTATCGTTCCAGAGAACCACTGTGAAGAGTTTGAGGAATTGCTCTTGGATGAGTCGCGGCGTTATGCGAGTGTCATCCGAAGAGTCTGTTGCGTATTTGAGGAGGGAGATGAAATTGAAGGATCCAAGAGATTTCACAGCCTCGATACCTTGGCCGTATAAGCGCAACCATACCTGGACTTCTGATCGTGAACTCAGCGCGGAGTCCTCGCGGAGTCGCTTGTTCAACGCTCGAATGGGCGCTGGCGGTGCGATGTTGAACGTGATACGTCCCACAAATTCTTCCAAGACTGTGCGTGGGAGACAGGACAGTCTCGAATCTTGTACGGAGAGTACCAATTGGGTCACGCTGGGATCCCTTGGCACTGCAGGTATTTGCAGTTCTTTCTGGGCGGCCTCGTCCACCCCGTACTTGCGCAAAAACAATGCTACCCATCTAGCAGTCTGTTGCTTGAGGCACTCAAGCGTCGGGATAATAATACGGTCCACGAAAGGTTGCAGCTCATATGCCTCGCACGAAGAGTTACTAATGTGATTGATGAGTGTGGAAAGAAACGGGGAATCGCCTTCTAGTTCGTGTACCAAACCTAATTGTAGCACAGGAAGGTCGAGCGATTTCTCGATTTCCACCCACTTGGCCTCCGTCAAAGGCTGGCGTTCGTATAGCACTCCGGCCAAAGGCACCATGGGCTCTAGAACAGAACGCACGTCGTTTGCATGCTCTGATGAACTGTCGAGCATTCCAAGAAGACCCTTAACGACGTTGAGACGAACGTCGACGTGATTGGTGTTCTGGGCTAGTTTCGAGAGCATGGAAATGGCATGGTCTTTGCCAACCAAGCCCGTTTCTTGCATAAGCTGGGCAAGTAGTTTGACGGTGGTGACTTTAACAAAGGGCTGATCATTCGATGATTCCCCATCTTCACCAAGTTTGGTTTCCTCTGCAAGCCTTTTCGCCCGTAGCGTATCGAAAATTCGCTCAGCGAAGGTTTCGACACAAGCCTGAGCATCCAAAGCCGAAAGCCTCCGCAGAAAGCTAGGCTTCAATAGCTGGCGATGCCACGAACTAGACTTCGGTCTCTCCAGAATCGTGCGTATAGCGAGCTGAGTTGCTAGAACCGGCCTGTCACTCTCGCTAAATCGTACAATGATCAGCATAGCCAATGAGTGGAGACCTGTATATGTGCTTGCATCTTCATCGGCAGCATCAAGTGCAGCGATCAGTTTCTGAGCGAGATGTGCCAGTAGCGCAGGAGGTATTGCATCCAGGTGGCCGCGAATGTTTCTGGCTGCCGTGTAAGGGTTTAAGTCCTCGCTCGACAGAAACTCGTCCTCGAGGTAGAGAGGCGGGTATCGGGGTTCGGCTTCGGACGGGAAGGGCGTCCTCAGCAGGTGATCGGTCGACACGTACTTCGCATCGAGATATAACAGAGCCGACAACACACCACCTTCACCCATATTGCGCGAAGCGCTCCATATGGAACCCTTTCTAGCTTCGTAGGCTGGAACCTTGGGCGAAGGTAGCCTCAACCTGTCACGAATAGTCGGGTTATTGCAGAAAAGGAATTCGTTGGTGCGTATCGGCTCGAGAACGATCGTAGAGAGGTCCAGGTACGTCGATTCGTTCAGATCACGCGCCACAGATTCTGGTCGGCCTGACGCAAATGGGTTCCACTCTAAAGGCTCCAGTGGATCATTGCTCTCAGGAATTACGGGCCAGCTCGCATGTCCCGCACCAACGAACTTCTGAGGCGGCCACTCTTTCAGACAATCCGGTTTCAGGGTTTGCCAGAAACGTGCTGCTTCTTCCCTAGTCATTCTGTTTTGACTCAACGAGTTCATGGCATAGTCCCACGTCTTCTCAGCACGCTTCCGCCTCTCTCCCTTCTCACACGAGCTTCGTATGTACAGCTGGAGTGCGTGTTGATAACTGTCGACAAAATACCCAATGTATTTGCGGGAGTCATTGTCCAAAGAAACAGCCTGAAGAGCTGCGGTAGGTTCTGGAAATAGAGCTGTCTGTACTCGCGAAGCCAGATATGGGAACATGCGATCAAGATCCTGTACGTTGGGGAACCAGGGCGAGGTGAGGTACTGGATTGGAAGTCCGCGTGGGAATATTTCAGGAAGTGTCGCTGTAGCCGGGTAAACAGTTGTGCGCAACCTGCGCCACAGTTCGTCTCTCGCTTGAGCAAGTTTATCGATGAATGTAGATGTGGACATTTCCGTTATTACCAGATCAATGTAGCAAGGGCCGTTACCGCAATCGAGAATCCCGCGCAAACCATTGACGAACAGTTGCTCGTGGCCATCCATGTTGGCCTTCTCCTCGACATCGACGAGCATCGGAATAGTAGGTTCCCAAAGACAGTGATACATCTCATCATCAGATGCGTTGAGACGTGCCTTGAGTTTTGGCGTCAGGTCAACGCGTTTCTGGACAATGGCATAGAAGAGATTGAAGACGCCCTCCCAGTGCCTCGCGGAGAACGACGGCTCCCGTAAGGCTGCGCAAGTCGTATCGAACATGCCCACTAAGATTGAGTTCCCTTTCTCCACGCGTTGACGCAAAATCCTCAGGTCCGGAGGGCTAGTTAGTCGCTCGGGAATGCCTGTAAGTAATCGTATCATCTCCCGATGGTAGGATTGGGGGTAGAGCTCGCGTATTACGAGAGGATCTCGCATGAAGTGCTTCGTCCAGTCGAGCGTTTCCTTTAGCATGTCGAGTGACTCGCAGGCAATTGCTGCGTACAGAACAGACTTGGCGTAATAGGTGCGTTGCTCTGGTTGGGATGCGGATGCTGCCCTCTTCGTACGGTCCTCCACATATCCAGTTGCTAGGACCTCTGCTTCCTCATGTCTCCCGTTCAGGGTTAGTAAGTACATGTAGTATAGCTCCGGATCTCCACTCCGGCCACCATAGCTTGCTGTTGAGTTCAGCACAGAATTTCCAGTATCAAGTGCGACCAGATCTTCATCACCTTTCATACTTCGCAGACGCGTAAAGAGCAGCAAAGCTTGTTCAGGACCGAGCTTGGTAAGCAAATCCTGGCTAAGCGGTCCCTTGGCCAATTTGAGGTCCGCATCATTCCCAATGTCCAAGTGTGTTGATGCCTGGTAGCAAAGTCGGAACAAAGCATAGCAGCGTGATGTCCGAATCCCGGACAGGAATTCGCCCCAATTCCTGAGCTCTTCTATGTTCGATGTGCCGGAGATTATATGAGAGCACAGTTTGCGAAGTTGTTTCTCAAAAAGATCTGGTTTGCGTGACCAGCACATTGCGACCAGATGAAGCACGTCACCCACTTCAGTCGATATCTTCCTTCTAGCACTTGGATGTGCTTCTAGATAGTGCAGTATAAGATCAATGATCTCTTGAAGGGTGTTCCATTGCACGCGCTTCTTGATCACACGCTTTAAAAGAGGTCGGACGAGTTGGTTGATGAAAAAATCGTCATCTACAACTTTGGCCTCAGACTGACCTAAAGTTCGCAGGACCGTAAGAGAGAACTCCATGGAAGCCGAGAAGCCGCGTAGCATTGATTCTGTAGAAGGATACTGCTGAAGAAGTACTTCTAACTTGTGTTGATCGACAGGCTGTGTCTGAATTGTGGCAAGTGACCGAAGTAGCTCTTTCTGTATGCTGTTCGAATGATATCGCAACAGATCCTTTTCCCTTGCATTCTTCCAAGGCCCAGACAGACCATCTGCAACAGCTTGATCGATCAGGCCTTCCGAGCACATAGGAATGATGAGTCGGTAGTACCTCGAAAGAGCGCGCCGATCTGTCGTTTTGTATGACGTGTCGGGAAAGTCGTCAGGATGTAGCCCCTTGAAAAATTCCGTAACGCACCTTCTCTTTTCGACCATCTCTTTGCATTTACCATATCGACCGATCGCCTTGCAAGCCTCCCTCACTTCAAGCACCGACAGGTCGGCGAAAATCTCCAGTAGGCCAGCGGTACCTCCGATGCCGTCCCAAGTCGTCTTCCATGCTGATGGAGAAAGAGCGTTGCGCAACTGTTTGATAGCTATTTTTCGAACCAGTACCGATTTATTCTGTCTTAGAGCTCCGCGAATGGTGGCAGGCGATTTCGAAACGCCAAGCCACGGTGCAAAAGTAAGCGGCGGGATCGAGCCAATCTCGATAGCTTGTAGGAGTTGGGCCGTGATACTCTCAATGGTTGTGTTCTTCAAGAGCTCATTGTAGTAGTCTCGCAGCTCAGCTGGTGTGGACGTTCGGATACGGCGCGTATCCAGCGTTGCCGGCATGTTGTGACAAGTACAAGAAGAGTAGGAGATCTGCCCACTTGGGATCAGCAGCAGCTGCCATCTTATTTGTATGTCGCAACCTGCAACACGACTGCTGCATGACTAAACAAAAAGGGCGGTTTAGGGCTAACGTTGCTAGATGACGCATAGTGGACGATCAGGCGAGACGAATTGTGGGAGTGTTGGGGCGGGTGCACGGACTTTTAGCTTGGCCTAGAGCATCCTCTTACCATGCATGATAGCCTGCTGCAAGGGAGATGGAACCTTTAATTGATGCCAGCCCTAGTGGCTGCTCTCGTTGCGACGATTAGTAAACCACTTCTTCTACGTACATATCTAACACTATTCAAAAAAATGAAGCTTAAACCACAATACGCACTTCGGGCGCAGACTTCTTCCTCCCGCCACTCCTCGTTCCCTTCCCATCCTCGGCAGCACTAAGTTCCAGAAAACTCTCTCCAACCCTCCCACCATGACCACGTTCTCCAATCCCCTGCTCTTCTACAACCGAACTGACCGGCCTCCCAACACCCAGACTTATTCCCTTGTTTCCGAACCTCCCTGTCAGCGAACTTGTACTCTTCTGACTATCGACGCTGGGCCTTCTAGAGCCTTTGTTCAGAGGTGTTGAGGAGTGCGACTGTTCGGTGCCAGCGACTTCATCAGATGACCACCAGCCTTCTGGCCGCGATGTCGAGGTTTGATTAGTAAGGTGCGATTCGCCTACCGATGCGCCTGGAGAGTCAATCGCATGTGTAGGCACCCTAGAGCTGGGCGGAGGAGACATGATCCTGTTCCTAGGAGGAGAAGGCTTTCCCTCTGTCCGCGACTTGTAGCTGGTTAGGTGCGGGACCCTTGACGGTGAGATGGGACTCGATTGCGACGACCGCCTACGTTCCGCTATTGCGTCGTCATGTGAAGGTCGTCTTAGCGTGTGCTGTGAGATTTTCCTGGGTCGTAGTGATAATGGGCTTGATGCACTCTCATCCCCTGCATCATCATCACCATCTGGCCCACGTATCATGTTGGACTCTGGTAAAAGGCCACGGTATGGGCCTGGTGATCGCCATTGCCGCTCTTTCTGGACTTCCAAGGCGAGGTTGTCTGAGTTTGCAAACTCGTCCAGTGCTTCGAAGACGTGCGGAAAGACGAGGATGTTGACAGATTGGGCCCACAGGAAATCGAGATGCTCGTAATGGGGGATCTCCTTCGCGATGGTGTGGCGAGGTAGCTCCTTGAGCATTACCTTTATGTCGACGAGGCTGTCTGAGCCACCATACAAGAGCACAATAGGTGTCTTGATATTCTTGGTGGGAAACTTGGCGACCTTGTAGTATTTTAAGCGGCTGGAAGCGAACGGGCTCGGCGCTTCATCATCATACATCTGAAAGACTCCGTTGCGGATGATCTGGAACCAATGGACTACGCTTTTCGTAGAGGTGAACGAGTAGAGATGCGGGTAAGCTGCGAGTTTCTGGTGTGGCATAATGTTGACCGCGGTCCAGCCGAAGAGAAAGCGAATCGATGCGTCGATGAGGCGAACGAATATGGGAGGATAGAGAATAGACTGCCACATGCCCGCCGAGGGAAGGATCGACTTTCTGCCAAATGCAAGGTACAAGATGTTCGGAGACGCTTTGACGAAGGAGTCGACAATGCTAGACGCGACTCCCTTGGGCGACATGGCGGGAGCCAGAGCGATAAAGACATCTACCTTATCGTTCAAGGTCGGGTGGATCGAGAGCGTCGCAAAGGCTTGCGCGGTCCCTTGCGAGAAGCCGATATACGACAAGCTGGGCTGATGTGTAGTCTCCAGGATGTACGCAATGGAATCGGGGATATCGTGGAAAGCGAACTGATCCATGCTGAAGTTCCAGAAGCTGCTCGATGTTGGCGCAGTGTGTATGCTCTTCTTGGAGTACTTGTTGCCGCGGTTGTTGCCGAGCCAGACGTCGTAGCCTCTCTCCACCAGCTCGAAGGGCAAGCAGCGCTCCCGTTCAGTCAGACACACCCACACCTCGCTATTCATCATCAGGCCATGATGCAGATATACGACTTTTTTCTTGACGCCTTTGCTCCTGTCGCCGGCATTGACCCGAACATTTTCCTCACCCTGACGCCAGCCCAGCCTGTGGAGGCCCAGCAGATAGCCATCGCCCGTCTGCACAATGTGCTCCTCGCAGTAGTAGCCATACAGCTCGCAAAGCTCGGTGAAGTCGGACGCATTGGCGATGGAGCTCCACACGCCCTTTTCCTTCTGTCGTGAGCGCCTCGAGGCGGCCGACGAGAGCTGGTTGAAGATGCGGCGCGTCAAGCGGTAGCAGAAGTTGATGATGGGTGTCGGCAGGGCGAGGGTGATGACGGCGATGAAGGACTCAAGGCCGATAAGACAGATGGAGAGCAAGAGGGCGATGTACTCGCGGATGTGGAGGCGCGAGACGAAGGGGATATGTAGCGCCATGGTGTGGTGCGATAAGACATATCGACAATCTCCAAAGCGTGAGACACGGGGGGAAGACGAGATGAAGTCATGATGGCTAGCTGCGCGGCGGAGAAATGACGTGCACGCACTGGAACTCCTGAGTGCTGGGTGCTGACATGTGATTACGCATTTTAGCGCCGGAGCTAAGCGCGCCATTTCCGCCGACTTCTTTTGCTCCACCTCGCGACTGCGCCGGTAGCCATACAACTACCGATACACCGCTAAGATGCCACAGTCATGCCACGACATTCGTACGTCTCCCCCACCAAAGCCTTGCTCAAATGCTGACTTCTCCAGGCGCCGCGCTGGCTTTCTGCCTCCAGAACAGCGACTGCATCATGATCGAGCGCCACACGCCCGGCGACTGCCTCCGCCCCCCGCTAAAATACACACTCCCCACGCAATGCCAGCAGCTACAAAAAGGCTACGCCGAGTGCAAAAAGGGCATGATCGACATGCGTAAGCGGTTTCGCGGCAATCGGCCAATCGCGGTGCAAGGGCAGCTGGAGACGGGCGCGTTTGGCCAGGGCAGGGCGGAGAAGGACGAGAAGGCAGGCACGATCGAGGAGAAGGGGTACATGCTATATGCGGGCCGGCCGTACAAGGATGTCAAGGAGACCAAGGGCGATGAGGATCCCGAGGGGAAGGGTGGAGATCGGTGAGGGCAAGAGATGGATGAGGACACAACAGCATACTTCCTCCCCTCTGTACAGTAAGAGCTGTATATCACGTCGGAAATAGAGCCCCAGTTTGATGCGAAGAGAAGGAATATTTCAAATGATAAACACCTGCGGCCGATCGAAGCATTCATCCCATCCCGGTACGCCTTTCAGCCAATAGTGTCTGAGCACTGCCCTCGCTTTGAGAGGACTGCTCGTTCCCAACAAACGACTGAGGTCGCATAGCATCGCTTCGATCCAGTTTCGCGTCGCTTCTCCTCTGTACGCAGCTTCTACGCCTGCCACTACCAGGGGCCACAGCATGAACCTTGCAACTCTCGGATATTTGAGTGCAGTGCCGAGGTCGGAGAGGAGGCCGTCGCCGTGTGCAGATCGCATGGCGTCCATTACGAGGGTGCTTGGGAGGACGACGAGGGATTGCAGAGACATGGTGGTGTAGATTGCGACGGCGGCTTGGTAGATTGTTCCTAGAAGTAGCCATTCGTCGTAGAAGGTGCCTGATTATGCTTAGCATCCCAATCGCCAGAAAAACCCTCGCCTAACCGAGAGACGTACCTGGCTGCGCCCAATCTCCAGGCGAAAAAGCTTCAATGCGTGCCAACACATCAAACCCTTCCAGTGTGTGCGCTGCATCGACGTCGCAAGGGAACAGTGCCGTCGAAGCTTTGAGGCGTAAGTGATTTGTGCAGATTATCTCGGAGAAGAGCCTCAGCGGGCAGAGAATGTAGGGGAAGATGAGGCTGTAGAGTTCGGTTACGTCATCGACAGTCCTGTCAAAGGTACCGCTGATCTCTATCTGATCCCATGAAGGACTGCAGGCATTTCCAAGGGTGACAATACTGGCGGAGCAATTAGCTGACATATCGCAGTTTTCATCACGCATATCAGATACATACAGTACGTAGAGGACAAGCGATGAAGTCATATGCGGTGCCTCGCTTGTCACTTTTTTGACCCCGCCACGCAAATCAAGCAGGCGCTGCAGTCCCTTGGCGTGTGAGCGCCAGTCTGGAAAGATAGGGGTTTGGAGCTAACAGTCTCAGTTCATGAATGCAGTAAGGGTGGATAGCAAACTTACCTCCAAGCACATGAATATTATGATACTAGCAATCGTAAGGTCGCTACACCTAGTCTTTTCTTGTCCCACATAGCGGCTCAGCGCCTGGATTGCTGCACCTCGATGGTAGTAGACTTTGGATCGATTAGTAGTTATCACTGCTCTGTTCGCGTCCAGGGGCAGGTTATGGATGTAGTGGTTGAGGGAGATGCAAACAACTGTGTGATGTATTGCAGGAGGGAGGAGATACAATGTATGCAATGGGAAGGTCACGATGGCAGGGTTGGGCGCCAGCTCTCCGGAAGCTTTGTACTTTGGGTGGATACGTAGGTTATCTGCTAGTGTTAGTCTTCATGCAGAAGATATGTTCCTTGGGTAGTCCTGGAGTACTTCTCGAAAAAGTTAAAACATCCTATATACGCTCTAGAGTTCTGTCAAGTTCTCCAGAGTTACCTAAGATATTTGAAACCACTTACAATATTGAACGGCTTGTACCACGGCACAGGTTTCGCTAGACAGGTCGTAAGGCGGCAGATCATGTTGATACATGAACCCCAGTAAGCGCTCCAGCCTTTTCAGGGGATCGCGTTTAGATCGTAAAATTTCCGCGGCCTCGGTATGCAACCCCTTTGACACCACCTCTTCAATCTTAGCTCTGCCACCAATTTCTAAAATCCTAGCAATCTCTTTTCCAGCTGCCACATGTTTGAAAGATAGCTCGTGAAGTGCTGCCCCATTTTGATACTCTGAGTAAGCGTCATACGCGCCGTTGTCTACTTTCCAAGTGGTGTAGGTGTCAACAGATTCCACAATTTCTTGTTCGTCTTGTGGCGGAGATGAATTCGAAGAGCTTTCGAAGTTTTGGGTCGTTTGGTCACCCTGGGACGATGTACTAGTGTAGACCGTTGGTGGATTGCTGCTATCTTTTTTCCTTCTTCTTGAGGTCACCATACCAGTCTCAACCCACTGCAACGGCTTTGCGTCATCGTATCCAGAGCACTCCCTCCCGGCTTTCTCGCACTTCCTGCAGAGGGGTAGGGTATGATCGCAAACTAGCCGTCGCTTGAGACACTCCCAACACTGTCGGGTTGCTTTGTTTTCTCCCTTTTCGGATGTCTTCATGCTTCATCGGTAGGCATGATCAATGCGGGGTGCCGCTTAAATGTGTGAGAGGTGTGATCATCTATCTCGAGGTCCGGCTCCTGCAAACTTATTACTGCAAAGAGCTTCAGACTGCACTCAAGCCTGTTCCAGAACAAGGAAAGGGCGTCAATTGACGTAAGTTCTTGGCCACCTTATTGTCTGTATCGGGTTCAGTTGCGGGTGAGATTGATTACCTAGCGGGGGGCCTAAAGCTCGTATTTCTTCCGAAGTTCTGAACGGCTGGGGGTCCACCACCATAGATCTGGAGAAATGCGAGCAACAGGTGTATCGTACATGTTCCGCGGGAGAAATTTTTCCGATAACTTGAGGTTTGATAGTGTGTGGAGTGTGATCGTGGTGAGGGTGACTAGGGTCTGAATGACGCAGATAGCGCCGCACGGATCGCACCTTCGACCTACCCGATGAACCAAGCCATCGCATCTCCATCCCTTCACCTCAGAAACAGCAAAAGGCATCACGCTTTTAGCGGCGACGCGCAGCACCGGTGTGTTCGCTCGATAGAATACAAAACACCCCTCACGAATGACTTACAGCAGATCAAAGGGATTTGCAACACTACAAATGATTTCGAATGCAAACGCGCTCTTTCATCGCGCCGTTTCAAGCTGCAAGCGAAACCGGGCTGCAGACAAATGCGCCGGTTGAGTGATAGCTGTGAGCTGTTGTCTAGTGGAATAGCCTCACAAGGCTGAGGATCTATGAAGCCAATTTTTTTGCTATGCTTATGCTTCCTAACGCTGATCTTGTATGGGCCTAAGCTGTCGGGTAGGCGATGCACAAGTGAAATTTCCGTATCCGGATCTTGGCCAGTGAAGGTCCCTAATCAGCAATAGCGTACAACCTCTTTACTGGTAAAGCCGCTGCATTCATATTCTCGCTTTAGAAAACTAGATGGTAACCTGCAGACTTAGGATGTGGATCTCGATACTTAAGGCTGGCGGTGGCCGCACGACATCAATGATTACCATTTACAAAATTTCCTACAGCTCTCAAAGTCTACACCATGGCCTTGCCAAACGGCGAATTAGTTCCTGGTAGTATATACCTCTATGCCCCTATCAAATGGGCTCCTCCGATGTTCGCAGCATGGTTCTTGGTTGCAACCATCGTCCATGTTTGGCAGTGCATCAAATACAAAGCGTGGAAGGTCACCATCCTCCATCCAATTTGTGGCTTGCTCTTTACAGTGGGCTTCGCTGTCCGCTCGTACGGCGCATTCCACTATGACAACATAGGCGTCTATGTTGCAAGTACCATCTTCATCTACTGTGCTCCGTAGGTTTTTTTTTAACTCCTTCGCATCAACACGATACTAACAGTAAGTCTCAGCCCAGTCCTCGAGTTGGCCAACTACCATGTCCTTGGTCGAATCCTCTATTACGTCCCATACTACTCGCCCCTCCACCCCGGTCGTACCCTGACTACCTTTGGCTTCATCTCCGGCATCGTCGAAGTCATGAACGCCATCAGTGTCTCATGGTTAGCGAACCCGAAAGTCACTGAAGGCTATAATCGGCTCGGACACGGCCTGATGAAAGCGGCACTCGTCTTGCAAATCGGTGTTATCGCACTCTTCTGCGCCATCGCGGGCGTTTTTCACAGGAGATGTATCAACGGCGGCATCACGTCCCGGAAAGTACAAGGCCCACTAGTGACAATGTACATCAGTATGGCGCTCATCCTCGTCCGCACCATCTACCGCATCGTCGAGCACTTCGGCACTATTCGCATACCTACACACCCATCTCCAGATTGGAACCCTATGACACTCTCTCCGATCCTACGATACGAGTGGTACTTCTGGGTCTTCGAAGCGAGCTTCATGCTCGTCAACACAGTGTTGTGGAATTTCCGTCATCCTCGCTACTACCTCCCGGAGGACTACCATACCTATCTTGCCCAAGATGGGCGGACCGAACTGCAAGGCAAGGGTTGGAAGGATGAGATACCGTGGTTCATGAACTTCATTGACCCTTGCGGTCTGGCGGCTGCTGTGACTGGGCGTGGCAGGGATAAGGAGAAGCCATTCTGGGAGACCAATGGATATGGAACCAGGGAGCTTGCTGGGAGGCACACTGTCAACGCAGATAACGTCTAATCTTGGCGTATGGACGATACAGGTTTCTTGTCTCGTTGCGATTGGTTTCCCACCACTTTTGGTCGCATGGTGTATTCTGAATTGGTCTCATGTTAAAATCAGTCTTCATATCTCTTCAATCCTATGTCGACATGTATTTTGAGTTCCTATGCTAGAGTAGTGCCAGACTTGTCGAGGCTCGCGGTTGACTTGCCGAAGAACTGGCTCTGAATGCAAAAAAACGATTGTTCGATTACTGTACCATCGACGCAGGCCACAAGCACGGCATAGATAGGACAAAAGAAGAGCAAAAATTAATGACTCAAGCGAGGCTCGAACTCGCGACCTTTCGCGTGCTGCACAGATGTGAGGCGAACGTGATAACCAACTACACCATCGAGCCGATTGGATGATTTGATGTTAGAATGCCAAAATTTACAATAAATATTGTGCGTTATAGATTTCCCTGATATATGATCATGCTGCTTAGCGCGGGGCCGGAAAACCAACCTAGTCGTGTCCACCTTTGATCTACCAACGATAGGCTCCATCCAGAACGTAGCCAGCAGTTGCCTCGCGCTTACTTTTAATGTGCTAACACCGAGGCGCTTTTGCCTGAATCACCGGAAATAACCACCCAGTAAAGCTGTAATTCGGTAAGCCTTCATGTCAGCAGCGTCTGGAACTTAGTTCGGATCCCCGCAGCTCAATATAAGGTCATATGTGCATGTTTGTGAGGCCGTATTACAGATCCTCAGCATCGTTTGCGTTCATCCATACGCAAGTTCAAGATGCCGTCACTCAGGGAGCAGTTACCATGGACTTCGGCCCCGATCATCGTGAATGCGCCCATGGCAGGCTTTGCGGGTGGTAAACTCGCGTCAGCTGTCACGCTCGCTGGCGGTCTCGGCATGATTGGAGGCATCTTCAGCGTAGACGACATTCGCAAGGAGCTGCAGATTGCTTCCGAAGCCTTCAAGTCGCATCCTACTCTCGGATCATCAAGGACCTTACCAGTCGGCGTCGGCTTCCTCACCTTTGTGCTGAAGCTCGAGGACGTCTTGCCCGCTGTGCAAAAGTTCAAACCCGCCGTGGTTTGGCTGTTTGCATCGAAATCGCTGGACGACTATACCGAATGGGCAGCAGCGGTGCGCAAAGTCTCACCCGATAGCAAGATTTGGATCCAAGTTGGCAGCGTCACCGCAGCCCTACACGTTGCGAAGATGGCACAACCGGACGTGTTGTGTCTTCAAGGCGCCGACGCAGGCGGCCACGGCTTCGAAAAATGCGCAGGCATCATCTCGCTGCTTCCAGAAGCTTCCGATGCTCTCGCCCAAGAAGGGCTCTCGCAGATCTCGCTTGTGGCTTCGGGTGGCATTGTCGATGGACGAGGCGTCGCTGCTGCACTCACGCTCGGCGCTCAAGCCGTCGTGATGGGAACGCGCTTCCTCGCGTCGAAAGAAGTCAATGTCCACCCAGGCTACCAGGCAGCAGTCCTGGAAGCGCAAGATGGCGGGCAGATAACCACGCGCTCGAAGATGTTTGATCAGCTGCGCGGTCCAAACATCTGGCCAGAGATGTACGATGGGAGAAGCTTGATGGTTCAGAGCCACAAAGACTATATGAACGGTATGGGTCTGGAGGAGATCCAGAAGCTGCATGGCGAAGCTGTCAGTGAAGATGATAAGGGCTTCAAGGCGGGACTGCAAGGCCGAGCGGTGATGTGGGCAGGTACAGGGGTAGGGTTGGTGAAGCAGGTGGATAGTGCGAAGGACATTGTGGAGAGCGCGAGAAGGCAGGCGAAAGAGATTCTGGAAAAGGTGGCACGACTGTGAAAGATGTCTAGTAGAGTTATCATCCTAGGTGGTACATGAAGGTGTTTGCTGCAAATACCCCGGTTGCACATGCGCTAGGTTGAATGCGGTTTTGAGGTTCTATTTAGCAGTTGACGGTGAAATGTGAGCCTGGATTCTCAGCTTGCTCAACATTATTGCCTGAGGTTTGCGTCGACCTTTGACTAAGATATATATCCAACCTCTCGTCGCTTTCTGCGCTGTTCCTGGCATAAGAGTAAACAGGTACTGTTAGTTCAAACATCACAGTTGTAGAAGAGAATAGTTTTTTTGTTTGGGCATGTATGAGGAGTATGAGACAACGTGTTGTTGAAGGTTTGCTCTGCCTTTTGCAGATGATCCCAGGAACGAAATGATGACCCTGTCTCGATAGTTTCAGTGTTCGCGTTGAGTGGTTAGCTTGCTCACTAGAGAGGGAGCTACATTGGTGAATATGGGAAAAGTGTGCAGCAAACATGTGCTGAAATGTGTGGAATTGGATATCTAGAATCATGTCTTGTTGTTGAGATTCGAGGTAGAGTTTCTCGATCAACAAGCGCAGGGCCGCATGATGGCGATAGTTCGGCAATGGCCAATGGCCATAAGGTTTAGGAAGTCAAAACGGCAAATGATATATGCGATCAACGAGGGGAGCGAGCGCGATATGGTAGTGGCGAACCTTTTGAACGTGTGCGACCCTGGTCTTCATCAACAGAAGCAGAACGTTGTCGGTCGCGCCTTCGGTGTCGATCGCTTCGGTCCTCTTGATCATCACTCCGCTCTCGAGTTCGTTCTGAACGATGGCGTCGATCTCTCTCTTCTGAGCCGTCTCGCTGTCTCGACTTCCTGTGCCGGCGGTCTTCGTCTGAATCCCCATCACGACTCTTGCTTCGAAGCTCCTTTCGCCGCGAACGCTTATCGCGGTCATTGTCTTCTCCCATGTCCTTGATCTTCCTCCTATCTCGATCACGATCCCGGTCTTTGGACCCACCTCTCCGGCGATGTTTGTCTTTCTTGCGTGCCTTCTCCTTCTCTCTGCGCTTCTGCTTCTGCATCTTTTTGATCGCGTCGTCAACCTTTTCTTGCTGCGTCTTGATCATGGAGTCGCGCATTGGGTCGTCCTCGTCCAAATTTTCCATCAGTCGTTCCAGTTCGATCTCTTCCGGCAGTAAGGGCCTATCCTCGTCGTCGTCGCTTTCGCTCTCCGTCTTTCTCCGCTTCCGTCTGCCCCCATCCGATTCGTTGGCCGGGTCAAGGTCGAGCTCTCCCATGGTGTTGTCCCGCATATCCTCGTCGTCCTTGGGCTTGTACCGCGCATGGTCCACCCGTAGCACTCGGTCCATTATGCTCGCTCCACCCAGGTTGTCCACTGCCAAGTCGCAGCTCTTCTGGTCCTCGTACTTTATCCAGGCAAAGCCCCGGGACTTACCCGTCTCGTGGTCGCGTGCGAGCTTGACCCACACTGGCTCGCCATACTGGGAGAATATGGTGATGATGTCACCCTCGGAAAGTTCAAAGGGCAGGCCGCCGATGTAGACGAAGGCCGTGTCGCGGTAGTCGGTGTGCCATGAGCCCTCTGGAGTGATGCCTGCCTCGAGCTCGCGCTTATTCAGTTGCTGGATCGCGCGCACCGAGTTCATATTTTGGTGTTTTAGACGCCCGTTGTGCTTTTGGTCGATAGCGTCGCGGAAGTGAGATGGTGAGTTCCGCAACTTTTGAAGCTCGGGCTTGGCAGGGCATGAGCTGCACCCCTGCACAAAAGCTACCGTGGACCAGTGAAGACGTGCGTTCCAAACAACGACAACCCCGCTAGACATTCACTGTACCGCACTGCTCTTGCCTATCTCGTCGCATACCACCTCTTCCGCCACCTACCATATACGTCTCGGGACGAGGAACCGCTGAATCACACGCGCCCAAGCTCCGCAGCACCTCCGCAATGGCAAGCGCGCGTCGAACACCGAATTTCCCCACACGCACACCGGGTAGTCGGCCAGGTAGCCGGGACGCGGACAAGGAGGAAATATGGAAGCCGATGCTTGACAACATCTCGAGCGGGAAGCGACTACCGGAGAAGAGCCTACTAGTACTCGGTGAGGGTCATCATAGGAGGTGCAGGTGACCAAGCTAATGGATGCGGGCAGGCGGAACACCAGAGACACAGCGCGAGTTTCTGGAGTCTGTATCGACCGACTCGGCGAATAGCCGGAGACCGCCAGACCGGGGCCGGAAGCCGCCAATTGCGAACCAGTTTGCCCTGGGCTACACGTATCAAGATGTGCTCGATACGGACCACGAGGGTATGCACTGTCCCCATGTTACTCCACGGCAGAATCGCTGATATAAGCAGACACGCTCGCACGCCTTTCACTCTACCTGCTCGCCAACCCCTCGCCCTCCTTCACGCCTCTGATCAAGCCCTACCTCAACCCGCGGACCCTCCCACACATGCTCATCGTCATACTGCTCGACTGGAACCACCCCTGGCTGTGGATACGGCAGCTCCGCGACTGGATACGCGTGCTGCGCTCACTGATTGTCTCGCTCGACGACGCCTCGAAGATGGTCCTGGAGGAGAACATCCAGACACTGCAAGACAAGGGGCGAAATCTAGGCTCGGAAGGAAGCAGCATGGAGAGCGTGAAGATACCACTAGGTCCGGGCGAGTGGGACGAGCCACTTGGCATACCACTGTGCGTTGTCTGCCAGAACGCCGGCAAAATCGAAACACTAGAGAAGGAGCGCGGGTGGAAAGAGGAAGAGTTCGACTTCATCCTCCAGTACATGCGCACCATCCTCCTCAAGCACGGCTCCAGTCTCGTCTACACGATGCCCTCAGCACCGGGATCGCTACGGACACTGATCCACTCGACACTGGGCATCAAGTCATTGCTCAAGCAGGAGCAGCTGAGGCACAACGTAACCGACCGCGACCGCGTGCTTGTGCCTCCAAACTGGGACTCCTGGGCGAAGATCCGAATCTTACGCGAAGGCTTCGACGTAGAGGGGATCAGCGAGAAGTGGAGCGTCGACATCGACATCCCCCAGCACATGCGACCGACCAATGGCCAAGTAGCAACGCCTACGGAAGGTGAGCCTCAGGCGAATGGTGACTCCACCATGTCAGTCATAGAAGAGGAGCAAGATGGCCCCTCGGCGACTTCCATCTACGAAGAGACTATACGTAACCCCGAATCTGACTACCCGCTGTCAAGCCTGTCGAAACAGGCCAATGGCATCGATGTGTTGAGCAAGGATCCGCAGGCCTTTCTTACAGACCAAGTTGGTGTTCTCGAGCACCTGCGGCGAGAAGACGAGAGCGAAGCAGCCCTCAAGGCTGCACGCAAAGAGCAAGACCCGTCGACTGCCAGGACATGGACAGACGATGCATCTGGAGTTGTCGAAGAGCACATTGGGCCTGTGCAGTTCAACATGGGTGGTATACAGGTGAACGCCGATGAGATGGTGAAGAGGCTACAGGTTCGTCGACCACATTTTTCTCGAGTCTGTGCACAGTAGTCATGTGCTTCTGCAGTTTCAACATGCTAACATCACTTTAGGACCGCCAAGCGAACCGACTGGATGAGCCCGAGACACCACCATCCAAAGCACAGGATACCGACATCAACAGCAACGACAAGCTGAGATCATTCTTCTCGAGCCTTGTCAACAAAGCGCCTTCAAACAGTCCCCGAGGCGCATGATCAGAGACATCGAATTTTGCCCAAGTTGTAGCTCAGATGAAGTTTCCGCATGAGGCGCGTTGATCTCTTAAACCCCTTGGGCTCCCCGAATCTGACCCGTTGAGTTTTGATCATTCTCATATATCGTCTTTGAAGGCGGTTCTGTCCTTTCTAGTGACCATGGTTCGTTATCAGTATGGTTTTATACCCACAGCGCAGGCTGGTCCATAATCAAATCACTTACATTTCATCTGCATCTCTTCCACCTTCCCACTTCTCAACCAAAGCACGACTGTGCTAGAATATCACGACAGCCTTTCATTTAGTGCATATGCTCGACAAGGCATTCATTTCCCCTCCTAAATCCCCTCTTCAATCCCCTCCTAACACTTCTCATTCCTCCTAATACATCCCCGTACTCCCACCCCTCCTCCGTCTCATCCCACCATACCTCGCCGTCCACTCCCCCTGCTAGCGGGGTTGGGCACGGGATGGTCGGTTTTAGAACCAGTTTGGCCACATTGTGGCGATCTTGTTGTGGCGATCTTGTTGTGGAGTTTGGGAAGTTGTGGGGATGGGGGGATGTTTGGTAAGCGGGGTTGAAGTTGTTCTGGAGCGGAATTTGATATAGCTAAATGCTTGCTTTTTGCAGGAAAGACTTGAGAGGAAAGGGGGCAGAGGGATGCGAGGAGCGTTTATATACCTAGGAGGGATTATTATCGGCATTGAATTAGGACCGTGGGGCTAGCTGGTATCGATCCCTATGAGCAATGGCGACTTGCTTACCACTGACGGCTTTGTCGTTGTATGGAATCTTTTGGTATGCGTTATTAGGTACTGCTGGATTCATCACCGCAGGTACGTGTCTAGCATCTCTCCTAATCCATCTGCCGGACTTGGTCATTGTTCACACGGCATAGTCTCGATCTTCACGGCCACATCTCGCTGATACTAGTCCCTTTGTTTTTGTCCTCATAACATATGAACACATGTTTATGCGTGCTTGAACGTTTTATTTCAAACAGTCATGGCGCACTTGTGGTATGGTAAGAACGTTAGGACGTAGGAGTAGGGGATCTGAGGATGATATAGCGCTATGGGGTTGGGCTTGGTGAATGGAGTGGTGCTGGAAGGGGATGGGGATATTGTAAAGAAGAAAGGAACGCATGGCCTTAGGCACGGCATGAGGTGTGCCAGCTTACAACTGCACATATTACGCTGATTCTTCCACCACGGAAGATACCTAGGTATACGTTGCTCGCTCTATTCATCGGCTTTTTCAATATCCTACCTACTTGTCTGCTGTTCGTAAGGCGCGCACAGCCGCAACGTCCGGTTCGCCAGCAACGACATCCGGAGCTGGACTACGCATGAATGTTGTGATATATTCGTTTTAATTCCTATGTACTTGATTGTTAGTTGTATTTCAGTCCACTGAGAAAGAGATATGTGGATGTTGCGGGACGACCTCGGGATGACGTAACAACGTCAGCGTGTAGCACTTCGAGGTAAGCAGCAGTACCCCTCCTCGACTTCCCATAACCCAGTCACTGGAAACGAAACAGAAGGAACCCACTGGGCAGCATAAAAAACATGGCTCATCTTACACGAGAAGAGGTTTTGAATTCAGGCGAGGTGGCTCCAGAGTATAGGAAGGTAATTACATCTTCTATTCGAGTAGCGCAAGCGCTATCCCCACTTATCCATCCCCATGTACGTTGCCTGGAAAATGTAGTACTGACGCTCTCGTAGGCTTTCGAAGCCCGACCCTTCGAGATTACAGGGTCGGGTTTCGTCGAGTACCGCGCCTCACGCGCTGCGCATCTAGAGCGGCTACGCCATCTCTATCCAATCCCAGGCCCGATTCCAGATGTAATCAAAGAGACCATGCATGATGTCCCCACACATGACGGCGCAACAATACGTGTCAAGGTTTACCAGCCTGTAGCTGGACCACCTGAGGGAGGCAGTCCACTGATCATGATGTACCACGAAGGCGGATGGTCATTGGGCGATCTAACAGACGAAGATCTAAACTGCAGGATGTTCACTCGAGACTTGGGTGCTGTTTGTGTGAACGTAGAGTATCGGTATGCTCGCCGACTTCCAATTGATCACACGACTTACGACGATAGGCTTGCACCCGAGCATAAATTCCCAATCGGCATCCACGATTGCTGGGATGCAGTACATTGGGCAATCAGAAAAAGCGAGATGCTCAACGCCACTCCTTCGCGCGGTCTCATCGTCGGTGGAGCATCAGCAGGTGGAAACATCGCTGCTGTACTTGCCTTGCTCTCTCGCGATAAGAAGCTGGAACCTCCTATCACTGGCCAGTTTCTCAGCGTACCGGCTCTCTTACCCGACACCAACGTCCCCGCGCATCTAGCCCATCTATACGAGTCCCGCACCAAGAACACGCATGATCCGATCCTAAAGGGACTTCAGCCAGGCATGGTCGAAGCGACCTACGAGCCTGAGACCAAGTCACCGCTGTGGGATCCATTCAACCATCCCCAGGGCCACAGGGGTGCTGCGAAAGCGTTCTTCCAGGTTAGCGGTCTCGATCCGCTGCGCGATGAGGCAATCATGTACGATCGCGTTCTGAGGGAAGCTGGGGTGCTGACGAGATTCGAGTTATATGGAGGATATGGGCATATGTACGTATTCTCTTGGTTGAGACATGCAGTATGGATACGGCTGATGTACGAACAGGTTCTGGACGAATTATCCAGAGCTGGAAGCGAGTGGGAGGTTTGTACAGGATACGTTGATGGGGGTAAAGTGGCTGCTCGAGGAGTAAGTTTTTCTGACCAGACGCTGCTAGGGCTGCGCCAAAATCATACTTGTCGTTTTTTGGGCGGCACCTGGTAGCAATTATTGGAGGACTTAAAGTGCATCATCAAGACGCACTAATAATTTACCATCTCTTAGACTTTCGCTGACCAGAAGCCTAACTATTCGCCATCTTCGTTCACTCCAACCAGTGACTAAAATCATCATACAAACAACTTGTAACGATACTACCGGGGTCAACTAAGTGGCCGGGTGCCCCGTCGGATGGGTCGTGTCATGTGGATCTCTAGTGTCAGCCTACCCGGGCTAGTTTCCTTTGGTAATCTTGTCTATATATATTGTCCGCATTGTACATAACTTGTAATATAACCAACTCCTCTTCTTCTTCACTTGACGCCATTTTGCTGGCTA
>ML976097.1:48711-86804 GCA_010015635.1 Clathrospora elynae | reverse complement strand
ATAAACAGTATTCCCTCCTATAGAGAAAACAGTGGTTTGCTCTAGTGAGGATCGTCGTACACCATCGCCATCGTAGCTCAACAAACAACAGCACACACACCTCTCCGTCCCACGAACCATGTGTGGAGGCTAGCAGCCTAAACATGAGTTTGCTCAATGCGCGGATTCTTTTCATCACCAATGTTATCAAGACGATCCTGGGCGATATCCTTCTCAATAGCATGCACATCTACATGCGCGACAGCGTCCGAGCCGTCAAAGATACGGGATATCTCCTCAAGTGTTGGGCCCATGGTTTCGGGGTAAACAAAGTACACCCAGATAAGCTCGACGGTGATCCAAAGAGTGTAAAAGAGCGCCAAGTTCCAGTGCTTGGGAAGATTTTCCCACGCGACAGGGTTGGTCTGACCGCCTACAGCCAGGATGGCTTGAATGGTGATATTCATGATTGTGAGACCCTTAGCACGGAGACGATATGGCAGGATCTCGAGTGCGTAGGCGACGAGCAGGCCGGACCAGGCGAAGGCGTAGAAGATACCGAAAATCCAGACGAAGGGAATCTGAGCGTAACCGGCGGATTTGTTTGTGGCACCAGAGTTCTCGTATACGGCGCAGGTGATTGTCCAGCAGATGAAAGAGCCTACCATGCCAGCGGTGGCGCATAAAAAGAGCGGGCGACGACCGACCTTGTCGATCAAGGTGGCGGCATAGACGGAGACGACAAGGTATACGATACGTTCACCACCGGAGAGCTGAGCGCATTGTCAGACATGATTGAGTAAAAAGCTAAGAGGCACACTTACAGCCATTTTTTGGTTCGGGTCCGTAATACCAGCACCCTCATATACCAAATTGATGTAGTTGGAAAAAAGAGCGTTGCCGGAGTACTGCGAGATGATACCGAGGGAGATGAGAATAGAAAGCCTCCAGCGGTTTCCCTTGGTTTTGAGAAAATCTATGTAGCTGGAGTTTTTGTTCGCATCAGCCTCCATTCTGATGGTGTCCCTCATCTCTGTGTACTCAAATTGGACTGTCACATTGTTGCGATCTCCACCAGCATGGTAATAAGCAAGAGTGTCCAGCGCCTCCTCATACCGCTCCTTTGAGATCAACCAACGCGGCGATTCTGGGACCCAGAATAGGAAGACTAGCTGGATTATGGATGGTAGCCCCTGGAGAAGGGTGATGGACCTCCAAGACCACTCGTTATCGGCCTGGGATGTGCCCCATGCGATCCATGCAACGAATACAGCCCCCAAGTTCCAGAGACAGTTGTACACGGCTGTGAAGATGGCGCGATGCTGAGGATGGCAGATTTCGGTCAGGAGAATGGGCGAGCACATCTGGGCGAAGGAGTTACCGAACCCGAGAACGAGACGACCGGCCATATAGATTCTCCAGTTGGTGGAAAAGGCTGATACGAGAGCACCAGCAACCATGATGACACAGCCGGTGGCGATCGGAATCTTACGCCCAGTCCACTGGGTGAAGAAGGGACTAAGTATGATTAGGTCGCTTTGCCTTCGAGGTCAAATCGATGATGGCTTACACGATGAAGAAACTGATAATAGAACCGATGTTGTACATATTGTTCATGACACCCAGGCGGGTCCCAGTGGGCTTGTCGAAGTAGTTCTCCCACCTCTTCATCTGCTGGGATGAGTTCATCATCATACTAGATGGCTGTTAGCATTCTGGTTGTCATTGAGGGGTTCAAACTTACCCATCGTATCCAGTGGTCGCAGATGCGATGCAGAGCACCGAAGACCAAAAGAACAGTTTGCGCATGTTAGGATCTCGGTACCAGATGACCTTCTCGAACTCAGGCGCCTCGTTGCGGGCAGCATCACCGTTGCCCTTGGGCGCACCCATAGCCATAGCGACCATGTTGGGCGTGAGGTGTACTTGAAAGATTGAATTTGGTTCAAATACTATGGGAGTATGCACTAGATGGGCTATGGGCCTTGAAGTTAGAGCTGCCTCTTGTCTACCGTCTGATACTTATACTCGGTTCACAATAGCGGGAAACGACCCCAGATACCCAAATTGTGTGATACGAACGCACTATGCCTGACGGCATGGTGGAAATCAATGCCGCGTTTTGCAGGACGACTGGTAGCCAAATGCGAAGAGCACCAATGAGTTAGTACCAAGACCATTGCCCAGGCCACCCGCTGGCATAAGGGCCGACAACACCGTCGGCGTGACCTGCGAGACTAACGCCTGTGTATTGTAAGCGCTAGTTGCTTGACACCAATGATGATGCTCCAACATTCACTGCAGATTGCGAACCCCCATGGGGTATTCGAATGTTCCAAAAGGCTGCGTAGCGGAAGCGTTGGAACATGCGGGAGCACAAGACACGAGACCCCAATACCAACATCATCCGACTCTTGGCCTACCGAAATGAACGTTGATGCTGGCTTGATGCTGTTCCAGTTCAGCGCTGCGGTTCTGGGACAATTGGACCAGAGAAGGTAATCAGTCATGTTTGGGAGTCATGATCTTCTACAGCCTTTGATTCGCCAGGCGTTACCTACTTGAGATGTAACTCCGGAAGCCGTCCATGAAGTGCATTCCACGAGAAGGGCGGTTGCACGTAGCGAGTATTCGCCGAACTCGCTGTATTCACCGCGACCCCGCTACTGTTGCTGGTCCGCCTTTCTCAGCTCCGAGGCTTGCAACTCTTGTAGGTGTGACCATCAAGCTCTCCAATTCCTGCAAGAACTCACCATGAGGCGGTTCATTTGCGGGAGAACCTTACTCTGTATCCGATATACCTCTTGAGATCTCATTCCCGGGCCGTAGTGGGACTAACAACAGCGGACATCACCATGGCGTCGCCTCTTCGTACGAGGATGGAGGCTGCCAAGATGGATGAGTGGGCCTGGACGCCGGGAAGACGAGCTCGGGGTAACATAAGCACCAGTAAAAACACCATGTCGCGAATCGATATCTGGGCTTCTTGGCTCGACAAGCTCTTGGCCGAGTAAAGATGCAAATCGATATCCAAGCGACCATTGATCACGGATCTAGAAGCCTCGTATAACCTTGGAAGGTGTGCTGTAAGGGTGAGTACCGTAACACAAGGTGGAGTTGTGCTTCTGCAGACACGCTGGTTAGAAGCTCCCTCCAAGCCCACCGTTTGTGTGTATCGATGACGGTCGTCAGCATGAAGTTGGCGCGGTCTTGCGTTTCTGTCCTCGAAGAGTTTAGATTCAATATCCCGGGAGGCATATGCAGATGAAGTGAAGTGAGACCCCAAGCGCTGAGCAGTAGGGGTTAAGTTGGTTGCGGGAACGGAAGCGAGCCGTCTAGCCGGGCGCAGCCCTGGAGACACCTAATAAGAAGATCATCACGTGCCGTCATACCCCGCCTTTCCCCGCCTTGAAGATATGGTGCTAGGATCCTTGTTACATTAATGCATCGATTTCATTGGAGGTATGTACACCAGGAATGATCTCGCAACGTTGAGGACTACTCAAAGCTCACGGTCGAGAGTTATCAGGTGCTCTTTCCACCTAATACGAACGTGGCTCTTTTGGCTGCGTACGGTGAAGAGTAGGCGCTCGTAATAAAATCAGCCGACACGAGAACCTTCTGGGAACCGTTAATATAGGCCAGGGCTATTCGGTTTGGTCAAAAGTTATTCGGCTTGGTCATTCTCAGATATACCTACGGCGTTCTGAGCCGTACATACCAATCATATCTCCATGTTGTTTTCACCACTCAAAACAGTGATATTTGTTGATTTTCAATAAACTCGGGTAAAATCCTTGGTCATGATCCAAATTTATCAAATAATTGCTGCTGCGCTCCTTGGAAAATAAAGCTTTTGAGCGCCATCCAAATGCTAGCCGCCCTTATCACCCCATCAGAACTTTACTCAATCATGGCCATACCCAACCACAACCACATGTCCTATGACCTTCAAATTAAAAATGAATTCTTGAATATACCTTGGTAGGCTGCAATAAAATTTATGTGTTATTTGGACAAGTAGTTGTGGATGAGGAAGGTTCTGCTCAGAACGCTGTAGGTATATCTTAGAATGACCAAGCCGAATAACTTTTTGACCAAGCCGAATAGCCTTGGCCTTAATATAACGCACATTTGAAGTATGCCTCCCGGACGGGTGAACGAGGGACCCAAGAAGGTGGTCGTCGGCCGGAATTTCGAAACTTCGAGATTCGGTAGCTGGGAGCACTTAATACGCATTTTCCGAAATGTGAGTTTACGGTGCACACAAACCAAACGTCCGTTGCTAGGGGCCTTGTGGGAAAGGTTCGCTTACTTATAACTAGCAGCAGTCCGTCCGTACCCGTGGACGCTTCCTACTTTCCCAAGTGCATTATTGCTGTCTCATGACGCCAACTATCAGCACTTCACGCTCGCATCTTTATATCATGCGCAAAACCTGCGGACTGCACAGACGAGCTGCTGCTCTAAATTGGGGAATTATATCCGGGACAATGCGAACTGTAATACCACTCGAGTTATGATTTTCATAACCTCCACCCAGGAGGTGCATGCTAAATCCGAGTGCTCGAGCCCAACACGATTACCAAATACATGGAAAAAAGTCTTCCCATAAAATACCACCCATGGGATGTCGCAATAACCGCTCGTATACTTTGCAGAGTCAAGGGCCAGGAGAGAAATCAAGTGAAAGTCTGAATTGAGGTCCTATGATGCCTCGAAGCCGTACGTTGCTCACCATAAATACTTGCGTTGAGAAACCCTTCGGCGCTGTAGTCGCCTTTCACAGATAATATGCAAGTGAAAGGTCGTGGTTTGCGGGAGAAGATAACGGATTAATGCGTCAGGCTGACACTCTTGGTAGTTTATGCTCGTAAACTTGAGAACGTAGGGCTTGTCGAGTTGGTCCATCCTATGGTTGGGCGTTGGGGTTTGCTCGCGGGTCCCGCAGCAGATATGAGAGGCACTGAGCCACGTCTTGTGAGAATACACTTGTCTCGCGCGATGTCGTAGCCGTTATCGCCGCATAAGAAACTTTCGCATCTGGGGCTCTACCGCCAGAAGGACGAAGTACGAATGTGCAGATAGATCGAGTTGGACTTCTTTGTCTAATTGCTGCTACACTTTGTATTGCTTGTCGAAGTGGACCATCGCGTGCTGGTAGTCTGAATTTTCTCGTCGACACCAATAGTCCATAAATTGGATGTGGTCGGTATGTTGTTCCCCAAAAGATCTTCTAGAATATCCCGTTCCCTACGATCATTATACCTGTCGACACCTGCATCATGTTCGCCCACAAGATTATCTCTTAAAGTGGGAAAGCTAAGAGCAGGTCCTGTCTCAAACTCCGTTGGTAGAGCTACTGATGCATAAAGAATATGCTGCATGACTTGATCCCATTGTGGGGAACGTGTATCGAACAGAGCGTACGGATGGTTGTAGGTCTAGTTATCGGGTCTTCGCATAATGTATCCGTATCGCTCGAGTTCGAGTTTCTCGAACATCGGTAGTAGACACGCACGTACCATGTCTGTTAAGCCCATTGTGCATTTTGGGTTGTCGTAAATGAAGAGAGTACACGGATTGATGCCCATCAGCGTTGAACCAATTGACCCATAAAACCGATAACGAGCCGCCGGCCACCATCTTTCGCAGTTATCCGGTAAGCCAAATTCAGATAGCGAGATCTTGACAAGGTACTCGCGTTCTTTTACCGTGTAGGCGTCGACGAATGCTTTCACCATCAGGTGGAAATCCGCATCTCGCGGTAGCTGGAATGACAGCGCAGAGTTTTTTGTTTCTGCCGCTGCAGCAGTTGCTGACATTGAACGAGCCCATGGCGCTCTGGGTCGAGTGCTTCTGATAACCGTCCGCTGCAGACTCTCCGCTGGCTCAATGCGATCTGCTGTGAACGTAAGTTTCCGTTTATCATTCAAGGACTTCATGATACCAGATTGGAAGGTTGATAGTGGGCCCGAGGTGGCATGGAGAAGTCTGGTATTGACACGAGGCTGAGCAGCAAGTCTTGCTCTGGCGATTCATGCAAGTGATTAGTTCATGATGAGAAATCAATACGCATTGAACAAGTATGTATCTGAGGTTGAGTGAGAAAGAGGGTGAGAAGCAGCGAGAGGGTAGAAACAGAAATCAATGACTTCAAGGATGCGCGTGCCGTGTCATAACGTCGACTAGTGCGGGACGTCAATGTTCCCGGCTTGAAGGTCGCCTCACATGAAACCGAAATGGCAGGATCCAAGCCCTCCAAGGCTTGAACCACGAACAATATGATTTTTTCAATAAAGCTCTTGAGTAAAAGAAGGTCTACTTTAAAAGACTAGGTTTTATGAAGCCTCTAACATGATATGCGTGGAGGGTAGAATTGCAAGATGTCCGTTGCGTCGGCGCGGCATAACGCCCTTGCACGTGGGTACGCCCTGATATGTATCGCTCACCTAAGCCGGCCTGGGGGATGCAGAGTTTTAGCAAAGTGAAAGTGGCATGACATGCATAGCTGATAGTATCAAGCATTGTATGCTGTTTCAACATCGATCGCGGTCAGCCTCTGTTATCCGTCGTTAGGAGCCATAAGATGATCATTTGCGGTCGATATTTCCATGTTAAGGTAGGTATCGGTTCGAACAAGATACCTCGATTGAGAGTGTGGTTGTGTTATCGTATCGCACGGGAGTGCAGCGTGCAGGTGTAACCAGTATACACATGTGCATATTCGCTAAGCTGATTCCGATTGATCCTACAGCCCGCTTCCTCTTGCCATAATGGCTCCGCGAGTAACAGGGAATACTGAGAAGGTCTTCTCTGGAGTATTATAAGGTTCATTTACTACGAACCGATTTGCCACAGCTACAACTCCCGTGAAAGTCGCTCGCCTTCCTTCACAGACTGTTTAAAGGCCACTCACGTACGATTTTTGTGACCGAGATTCATGTCAAGCCTTCGCCCTACGGGTTGAGCACTGTTCAGAGCTATATCGTAATGAATTATGACCCTGAAAACGCGAGAAATGGTTAATGTATGTTCTCAACGTAAGGATGAATACTCGAAAGCTTTTAGCTCGGTCTTCTTAGAAAACTTGTGGGGAAGGTGGATATATACTACAAAACGTTAACAATATGTTCTGAGGGTTTTAGTAGATGTCTGGTTGTTGCGTTTCAATCTATACAATGAGCTTCGAACAACCCACTTCAAGGGCACTTCGGATCTCGAATGTATACGCTGCAAGAACAACATTGGCTCAGTATCTGGGGCTTTTTACTATGTCGCGAGATTCTTCGTCTTTGTCAGCAGCTTTGTACTCGAATGCCCAACCGCAGCAGACCTCTTCGCCAGTAGCTCTGCTCAGTTGTTCTTGCTCATCCTCGTCCTCGTACCAAATTTCACCTGCTTTCTGAAGTCTCTCTTTTCGCACTAGATATCCGAGCGCCAAACCGATATCAAAATCGCTCCGTCTGCATCCGGGATGGAGAACGAGAAACACATCGTTCACCATTGCCCACAGACCTGCTCGAGTATCACCAAAGACCCAACCATTGCGAAAGCCATGGTGTTCGATTGTCGGCATGTTTTGATTGATTTCCCGAAGAATGAAGCCGTGCTGGTCAAGATGATGGGTTTTGGGAGCCATGTTTGAGGTTTGTGGAAAGAACGTAGTGGTGATGGAAGGGCGGAGTTGGGAGACATATTCAACGTTGAGGTCTACGGTAGGTACCGCTATCCTTATCTCATTAATCCGACCTCACCGCAACAGTTTTTTCGCCCCCAATCGTTGGACTACCGGTAATCATGCATGATTATGTAAGAGCGCATGGGGAAGGGTGGGATGAAGCTTGCCGGAGCTACCCCGCACCTTTGTACCTGGTCCGCGGCTTAGTTCCGACCAGCACTACCGCTAACTCCACCCACTCACACTAATAGTACACAATGCTTGAGCTTCCTCGCCTTCTGTTGGATGCGTTCTGGGTATCAAGATGCTACGGACGCTCTTTGCTCGGTCAGCAAAGTTCCCTAGATTCCCCCAAACCACGCGACGGGGCCTCCTTACCCAAGCCCACAGTGTTGGGCCGACCGAGGCATGTTCTCAAGCTTCCGTACCACACAACTAGTCGTCTGACGGCCATCATAGCCCCCATTGCTTGGACAAACCGTCCCCCAGCACTTTGCACGTGTTGTGGGGCAGTATGGCGACCGTGACGCGTGAGTTCTCTCTACCACTGCTTCCTTAGAGAGATTGACTGACGTCGATGCAGCGTGATATCGCACCACCAACGCATACGCCTGACGTACGATGCACTCGATCGACACTCGAATGCGCTTGCTCGAGGGCTGCAGAAGCTTGGGGTGAAGAAGGGAGACCGGGTCGCAGTGTCGTTGGGAAACAACGCCGAATTTGCCACTGTATGGTTGTAAATGAGGTTTGCCAGGAGGTTGCTAATGCATGCGCAAGACCACATATGCGCTGTTCAAGCTTGGAGCGATACTGGTATGTTACGATTGGATTTGGGGGCTTGTCAGCGGCTGATGTAGGAGACAGGTGCCTTTGAATCCCGCCTTCAACGCACCACAAGTAAGCAGAAGTCCTTGTCTAGACTGCATGTGAGACGCACACTGACACGCGTCTCCACTCTCAGGTGCTCTCCGCACTCAACCACCTCGCTGCTTCCCACCTTATCATCGGCGCGGAGACGAATCGCCCACGCAAACAGCCGCGCTCCAATATCTCTCTGCTCACGCACCTCATACCAAACCTCTCTAGCTCGACGCTCGAATCCGAATTAGTGCCTTCGCTACAGAATGTGGTGCTGGTAGACAATGCGCATGGAAGGTTACATCTGGAAGAGTACAAGAGTGTGAGAAGATACGAGAATGTGGTAGAGGATGGCGGGCAGGGGGGTGCGCTGGAGAAGCAAGACCTGGATCCGAATGAGATTGTTAATATCCAGTTTACCTCGGGCACAACGAGTATGCCCAAGGCGGCGTGTTTGAGTCACAGAAGTATCTTGAACAACGGCAATAGCATCGGGGACAGGATGCTATTGACTCCAGACGATGTCGTGTGCTGTCCGCCTCCGCTGTTCCAGTAAGTCCCCCGAAGCCTCTCTCCTCAGATTCTAACACTATATAGCTGCTTCGGATGCATCCTCGGATACATGGCCACCGCCACCCACGGCAGCACAATCGTCTTCCCCACCGAAGCCTTCGACCCGCTAGCCACCCTTGAAGCCGTCCGTGAATACAAGTGCACAGCCCTCTACGGCGTCCCCACTATGTTCGTCGCAGAGCTCGAGCTCCTAGCCCACGGCGCTGTCCCACACGGAGGTTTCGAGCACCTGCGGACGGGAATTGCGGCAGGTTCCTCGATCCCGTCAGAGCTCATGCGCAAGCTTCACAAGAACCTGAACCTGACGGAGCTTACCATCTGCTACGGCATGACTGAGACAAGCCCCGTATCAGCTATGACGACAACCGACGATCCAATTGAGAAGCGTATCGACAGCGTGGGAAAACTGCTCCCACACGTCACGGCCAAGATCGTCAATCCATCCAACTGGTCGCAAACGCTCGAGGTCAACCAGCGCGGCGAACTAACCGTGTCGGGATACCTCCTCATGAAAGGCTACTGGGGTGACGAAGCACGTACACGGGAAGTGCTTGCACCGGATGAGGATGGCGTGCTGTGGATGCATACAGGTGATGAGGCGTCTATGGATGAAGAGGGATATATTAAGATCACTGGCAGGATCAAGGACTTAATAATTAAGGGTGGGGAGAACATCCATCCGCTAGAGGTCGAGAACTGTCTCTTTGCTCATCCCGCAGTGAGCGAGGTCAGCGTGGTCGGCTTGCCTGACGAGCGATATGGAGAAGTCGTTGCAGCCTTCGTGGTCCGGCATTCTGGAGATGATAGGAAGGTCTCTGCAGACGAAGTGAAACGTTGGGTAAGAGAGAGGCTAAGCCATCATTTGGGTAAGTCGAGCATGCTGGAAGTTTAGAGTGGCAAGCTGATGAAATGATGTTAGTTCCGAAGTATGTCTTCTGGGTCGGCACGTATCCCAAGACTGCGAGTGGGAAGATACAGAAGTTCAAGCTGAAGGAGATGGGCATTGCATTGCTGCAAGAGGGTAAAGGGTTTTGAGGACCGCGTGACATTGTTCGCGCGACTAAGCTGAGTTAAAATTCACAGGGCTTCCACGCCCTGCTAGCGCTGAATAAGATGACTATTGTGTATCTCCATCACTACATCTAATGTAATTACCATGTTGTACATTTGGGGTACAATCCTGCCCAGATGATTTGGGGTATAAGCCTGCCCAGATGCCTTGACCAGATTGAGAAGGTATATGGATTACGTGTTGTGCTATCTCACCTGCATGAATAGATTGAGACACGTAACCTCAGCAACCCTTGCCACATTAGAAGCGGTGAGAAGCGTATACATGCCGTGAGTCTAATGGCAAGAATATTAATCAGCGTTGCTCGATTCTCGTTAAAAAGCGGTCGTTACCTTCATGGAATCTACACTGGCCAAACATCCCACATCACTCCTCTTACTGCAGCGCAATATTCGCAAATTCCTCAACAATTCCGCAACCACCAACCTCACATAGATCCCTTGTCTTCAGCAAAAGAATGTCAACCCTCACAAACACGGCAACGCCGAACCCGAATGGCCCGTCTTCCCTTAAACCCCGCTATGAGATTCGCAAACTGGAAGCCCAACATCTTCCCTGGGCGGCAGCCGTCATGGGCCATTCACACGCCTTCCACTCCACAGTCTTGGGCGTTATGTACCCTGACCGCGATATGGGGGTTTGGCTCCAAGACCTGTACCCCGCACTGCAGTACCTGGTCGCGCACCAAATCGCCTCGGGCATGTCCTTTGGCGTTTTCGATCGCGAGTACGAGTTCAAGACGGCCGAAGCAAGGAAAGCCGGCGGGAAACTCTTCTGGGACCCCAACGAACCGAGCATTGAGAAGACGCAAGGCAGGAAAGCAGAGGGCATGAGGATGCTGCAGCAGATGGATTTCCCGCTGGTATCAATTGCGTTGAGCTACGATGCTCACGTCCCCTTTTTAGCAGAGAAGATGAAACCGCTGTTGGATGCTATGCCAGAGTTTGGCATCTTCTACGGTATCCTCGCCGAACGCGACACCCGCGATCCGGCTTCGTGGGCAGCAACGGGCCCGGGACAGGTGCTCATGCGTAATGCTACGTCTACGCGCCATGACTACGAGGGCCAGGGCATTATGGCTGCGTTGGCGCGGTGGTTGAGGCGCGAGGCTGCTGCGAAGGGTTACAGGGGCATTCAGATTGAGTGCATGAATGATGCTGTTACGCATGTTTGGAGTAATGGGGTGGAACAACCGTTTCGGGCGACGGTGGTTAGTGAGTTTGAGTGCGAGACTTGGGAGGATGAGAAGGGGAAAAAGGTTTTTGCGCCGGCGAGGCAGAGGGCTACCAAGTGTTGGGTTGATTTGAAACCGGAGGGGGTTTGAAAAGGGAGTTCGAGTGATGGGCTACATGCGTGAGGGGGTTTTGTAGTATCGGAAAATGAAAGGGGGAGGGACGCGGTGAAGGCTTTCGGGCGTTTGTTGCACTAGGCTGAGATGGATATGCCAGCATATTCCAACTATTTGAGCAAATCTACTATTTCTGTCTACGTTTTATTCCTTGTGGTCCTTGGGGGATACGTCGTAGTGCAAACAGAGCGGTTACTGCGTCTTCCATCAAGCCACTGTACAAGCCCACATTCACATCATTCCTTGAACGCTGTAAACTTCTCAAGCACATGTTCTGTTTCCCGGAGCTCCCTCTCCAACACTTGCCTATGCCCCTCACTTCTTGCCCTAACATTGCACTCAAATCTCTGCGGCCGAATTTTAAACCCCTCGGTATACGCAAAAGTACGAAGGGTCTCGTACCGTGTTGGTCGGCGTGGCGCTCGGAACACCAGAATCTGCCCACCCACATCAGTGAATTGTTACACCACCCACAGTTGCTGCAATCAGATCGGAGTATGAGAAAGTAGTAAACAATGCAATGCAATCAATTTGTACTATCTGAATTTGCTTGGAAGTGTGACGTTGCGGCCCCGTGACGTGATCCTTAGTGGGGGTGATGGTGCAGCTTCTGGGACTGCAACCTTTAGTGCACTGCCCACAGATTGTTTCTGACACTTGTTATTTGGAGGGACTGATTGGGGAGCCTTAATCTTTAGTTGTTGGGTTGCTTGACCATATTTGGTAGCCTCCTTCTCTGCTTTCTGGTGTTGTTTCTCAGTAGCCTTCTTCTCCTTCTCCCTCTCCTTCTTGAGTATCTCTCTCTCATCACGTCTCTGTTCAAGCTCAAGTTGCTTTTGAATCTTTGCATCCTCCTTCTCTTGTTTCCTCTTAGCCTTGTCAAGTTTCTCCTGTTCTGCCTATTGCTCTATAACTGTCCTTCTCACATCTGCTTCTCTGCCCTTCCTTAGGGACCACATTACTGCACCACCATGGTACTCTTGACACTGTTAAAAATCAAGAGGTACACCCTTCTGCTTTTGCTTCTTCTTGGTCTGAACAGCCTCTCTCATACCTTCATTCTCTTGAGAAATGAGCTTATTGTTGGCTTAAAGATGGTGAAGGACTTATGCTGCCAAGTACAAGTGGAAGATCTGCAAGAAGTTGAGTGTCCCCTTAGGAACCAGGAGGGAGATTTCTAGTGCCTTCTACCAGTTGAAGATTGGCCATGGATACAACAAAGCATACCTTCTCCGGATAGGCAAAGCAGACAGTCCTCTCTGTAGCTGTGGCGCCAAACAGACACCAGAACACCTTCTCCTTAGCTGCAAATGGCTGAAGGCAGACCGCAAAATCCTCTAGCATGACCTCAGCAATGCACACCTTACACTTCCATTGCTTCTCCACACCCAACAAGGCATTGCAGCCACACTTGCCTTTATCAGCCGGACCAGGGTATGCACACGCAAGTGGCACCTTAGTCAAACTACAGAGGACTAGGCCTAGCCAGTCCCTACTGTTTATTTTCCTTTTATCCTTTGTTTTCCTTTCCTTTGTTAGTTGCACTTAGGGTTATAACCCTCAACATTCCTTGTACTTTCAGAGATCACACCCTTTTGAGAACCACTACCTCTATACTAGAGGGGCTACTGCCCCTCTTGTCCTCCCATAGTCTCAGACTCATATAGGACATTAAATGAATACTGTCACGGTATCCCAGCCACCAACCCTACGGGAAGCCCACAGAGCTACAACGGCCCGGCTCAGGGTAGGCCGCACGCCGTACTTGTATATAACTCCCTTACGGAGCCTGGATGACTCCTCAAGGATTTGTCTTAATACAATCCTATACATATATCTCTGATTCCTGCCGCAAAACACCTTACATTTGAATCCTTCTCCTCCTACCTAGAAATGCAGTCGTTTGAGATATCACCGCCACCCCAAAATTCTTCTCCTTTTTGAAAAGAACAACATCATGGCGGGTTGCAGGAACCCAGCTCAAGGCCTCTCCGCTACCGTCCCAGACAAGCAGCGTGGGATGGACTCACCCGCTCAACTCCAGGAGGAGCAATACCGCAACAATGCGCAACTCCTGATGGAGCAGCATCAACGCAACAATGGCAACGAGGAGGTCTCCAAGCTCTCCGAGGAGGTTCAAGACTCATTTGAAGCCTCTGGCTCGCGTTTACCCTGAGGGGCACGCCTCCCGCCACCGGGTCCCTAGAGGGGACCCTCCGGCCAGCCAACGGGACGACTCTGAGGTGTTGCACCAAACGGAAGCATACTGCCTTTGCAGGGGTTGATGGCAAATCAAACCTGTACAATGTCAGGTTGTGTAACCCAAAACAGGGAGTCCAGCGGGTGCAACCTTCTATGGCAGGCAATGACACCTTCTTGCAGAAGCTCATGACTGACCTGTTTGCGGCTGAGGATGAAGGTGCTTCCAAGGAACGCTTGGCTTCTCTCAGAGAGCCGCATCAACCTAGCCTCCAATGCCCTGTGGCTAAGGCCGGCCGGCCGTGTCATGGAAGGGGCCTGCATCAACACCAGTAGTTGACGTTGGATAGCCATTTGCTGATGCATTGGCTAGCAACGGAACGAGGCAGCAGCGTGTAACGACGCAGGCAAGACAAAAGATCCGAATCTGGCGTGGTCTCACTCAGAGGCATATGGGAGTGCGTGGGAGAACCGTAACCTAAGATCTATTGACACCTATAGGTCTTGTACGAAAGGATTGCAGAAAACTGCCTATATACATCTAGGGAACGGCAAGCTTAAATACATGTAGGCTAGGGAGGGCTGAGTCAGAATTAAGTTAGGTTCAAGTCTGAATCAGGTCCGGGTTGGCTCCGAGTCCGGACGTGGGTGATAGCTGTAACGAGGGAGAGCGTAAGGTCCGGATTGGCTCCGAGTCCAGTCCTAGTAGGTAACCTCGTTACAACCTGGTTACAGTAAAATTAAGGATTTTCATGGCAGCCGTGCAAGTGACAGCAGAGCTTCCCGTTTGCTCAGCTGTACTCAAGCAGTGTACCGGTGGATTAGTAGTTAGGTGGGTGACCACTAGCGAATCCCCACTGTTGTATGTTTTTGCTGATGTTTTTTGTGTTTGGGATAGGTAGGTATCGCGTTGGTGGTGGAGAGAGCTTCGCTGGACGTTGTAGATTGCGCAAGCGCGTCGCTCACCTAGAGTCGCATCTGATTTTATTGCTTAGATAGCTAGGTCAATCCTATCTTCACAAGGGAGTGATTCAAGATCAGGTTGTTGAGACATTGTGGTTGAAGGTGGAAAGGGGTGTGATCATGGCAAAGGTGGTCCATCTGCTAGGGCGGTCCATCCGCATGTGGCTCACGTTAACAATCAACTATTCTTTGTGAAGAGCTTCACATTTCAGCCAATTCGGCTGAAAGCTTCCTGTGGAAGCACCCGCAGCCGTAACCCTTTAGGTCTGACAGATATACTTACTACTTGAAAGCTCTTGATTTTCTTCGATTTTCTTTAGCAAAATCCGCGCATCACGCGAATCCGCACATTTCGCGAACCACCACGGTAAATTACCAGGTGCAATAGCGCTTGCGGGGTATATCAGGAGAAACGAACAGCTCCGTCAGGCTTTGAATAATGAATGCCTAGAATTTAGGACAGACATGCACACTTTGTAGCTATCCCATCAGACAAGCAAAAGATACAACAAATACCCGTTTCATTCCCAAGGCGAAGCTCATAGCTGCCAATACAAACACCTAAACTACCAGCTAGATGGCTTTGAGATGATGTCGTTTCACCAATGCAACTACCCAGCTCCAACAAAATTCGCATCGGGTGGACATAAGCATAACCCAGGTACTACCGCTCAAACTCAAGCACTCTCCGACTCTCATCACTTCCCGACCTATTCCTGGTCCTCTTGATTTCTCTACTCGCATCGTCTCTTGATAAAACCTCTGGCGCATCATCTTTCGAAGTGCCCACATCCACAGTCTCGGCTCCTTCGAGCAGATCCAAATCCTTCGCATTAGACATCTCCTCGTCGTCCTCTTCATCATCTCTTCCGTGCCGCGCCTCCTTGTCTAGCTCTTTCTGCGCCTCGTCGTATCTTCGCCTGACCTCTGTTGCAACACGCATACCATCACTGACGATGTTATCGAGCATGCCCCGAAGGCCTTTTCCAGGTGGAACAACGCCAGCGCCAGCTCCGCCAACGACACCACCCAAACCAGTTGAAGCGCCGGCGGCTTGCCTGCCAGCGTTGGAGAATGTAGTGAGGTTGTGGAAACTTGAGGTTGAGTGAAGCGTTTCGTCGGCAAGCCGGAATGACGACGAGAAACCGACTTCGAAGAATTGTTCGAGCATTTCGTCTGCGAGGATGACCATGCGGAAGGTAGGTAGAGTGATGTGTAGAGGTTTGTTAGGGTCCAGGGCGAGGTTTGCCGACTTTGCTTTCTCATTGCGTTCTGCAATATCTGATTCGGTTGTGTGGTTTGATGGTGTGGGTGATAGCGGATTATTGGATTTGTCGAACTGAGCCTGTGTGGCTTTCGGTGTGGCTGGCTCGGAGCCGAAATCTATAAGGTCGTCTTCGTCTTCGTCGTCGTCGCCGATCGCAAAGTTGTCCACCGCATCCTTCGCCTGGTCGACGGCTTGACTGCCCTGATTTGAAGGGTGATCGGGGTCGGCGTATTCAAAGCATCGCCTGATGAAGGCCGAGACGCTGCTCAGAAACTGCTCGTCGCGACTGGCTCGCTCCGAGCTTGCGTCAGAGTCCACGTTGATTGAAGAAGCAGCGGGGCTTGAGTCGTGAACGCCTCTTCGAGATAAGAACAAGAGAGCTTCCGATATCCTTAGGATACCCTCTCGATCTACCCTTCCATCACCATCATCATCGTATAACTCAAAGAAGTAGCTAATATTAGACATGATGTCCTTGGTGCCTTTGACGTGCGCGAATCCAGTAACGACGTTTTGTAGTGACAATGAGTCAGTCATGTCGACGTCCCATCTTCGGAAAAGTCGTCGCATAAACTCGTGCTCTGCCGGCTCAGGACCTGATCCCCACTGCGACATAGGTGGACGATTTCTTGTACTATTACCAAAGTATGAGTGAGACTGTTGGCTACTGTTGGCCTCGGGGGCTGCGCTTGGGGAGTCTGTGATCGCCCATTTAGCAATACCTATGAATACTGTTAGCATGTGTGAGAATCTGCACAGAGTATCCGCTCACCAGCCAAGAACTCTCTGAAAGCGTCATAATCCATCTGCGTAGGGCTGGGTCCAAGAGCCACTCGCCCCTTCTCGGCATTACCAGCAATTCCAGTGACGACTTCGGTCGCCTTAGTTCTGCTAGCTTTCGCTTTGCGATCTGCCTCTTGCTGCATGATCTCGGCTCTTTGTTGTCGCTCATACAAGACGGCATAGAACTTATCGTACAAGAAGCCAAGGTCAGTTACACTCAACTTCTTGCTCTCCGGACCCAGGTTTCGTATTGAGGTGCGCTTAGCAAAGCTTTCGATGTTTTCGAGGATGGCATCCTTGTGCTTCGCTCGTTGCTCTGATATGGTGTTTTGGGTGATGCCTGCAAACTCCTTGAATGCCACGACCATGAGCTCTTGGAATCGTGTTACGGCTCGCAACTTCGGGTTCTCGGATTTAGGATGGGCTGACTCGTCCAGTCGTGAGAAGTAAGACTTTAGTACCGAGATGAAGGAACCGTCGTCTGCGGCATCCAGCAGCTCTTCGCCATTAATTCGTAGAATGGCCAAGCCGATCTGGAACAGCACTTTGGGGCCCTCGAGGAAGAAAACGTCTAGGACTCGGAAAGCAAAAATTAGAGGCATGGAGTTAATGTAAAGTGAAAGGAACCAGGGCAGAGAAACAACGGACAGCTGCACGTCCGACTTGACTAAGTGGTCCCAAAGTATGGGCATTGTCTTTTCGACGAGCGACTCGAACACCTTTTGGTCCAGTAAGGTGCCGTACATGGTTTGCGAGTAGTACCCGGGCAAAAGGCGATCACACAGCACGGAGAGGAGAAAGAAGGCTTGCGTTTCAGACAGATATCTTGATTTGTTAGATTAAAGTAGCTGCGGGACAAGGGATGCACATACATCAGCAACGCTGCGACAACGATGTTCATCGCCTGGCAATAGCCGACCTCTTCGTTGGTCCAGCTGTAGGCCGTCAGCACTCTTCGGAGGCGGCCGATGCCCTCTTCGCTCTGGAAGCCTGGGTATTCTGGCAGACTCCTGTTCAGATCCTTCTCGATCTCCTCTATCGCCAGCGACTCTCGCCCGGAGTATTTCGACAGTGTTTCGGTATAGAGGTGCGGGCTCTGCAGGCGCAGGAAGAATGCGCCCGATGTGAGCTCCCACATCTCACCTCGTAACCGGTTGGGCAGACCGACGCGGATGAGCTTGTGGAAGGTGGGTTGGCGGATGAGCGTCGCGTTGCGCCCGTTGTCTAGCATGTGTTAGTACCGCCTAGCTTCTAGACGTCTGGTGCATGTACCTCTGAGATATTCGCGCCACAGCCTGATCTTAGTCGCGTCCCTCAGCTTGCGCGCATTGCCAGGGTAGCGAAAGACCATGCCGAGGCCGGTATCTGGGTGCTCTCGCGGTGGCTTCCCGTCGTCTCCGAGCTTCTTCTCCTCGGCGTCGGTGAGCAGGTACTCGGAGTAGCAGTGAACGACACCTCTGCGCAGATTCTCCACTTCCTTGACCCCCTCTCTCAGCCCCTTCTTGAGGCCATCGCAGAAGCGCTCACACGCCTGCCGCGACCCCGCCAGCTGGATGGTAAGCTTCTGACCCGCAGGCGCCTGCGACTTCGAGTCCGAAATACCGTTCCACGTGCTTATAGCGAGCGCGAACATGTAGCTCTGGCTGTGCAGCCGCTCGACCCTCCGTATGCCGCATAGTGGTAGTGTGAAGCCGTTCCCGGAAGGTCCCGCTCCGTGTGTCTGGCCGGTGAAGCTGCTGCTGGAGCTCAGACTGGCGGTAGTGGCAAAGCTCGAACCCTGGGTCGAGAAGCAGAGATACTGCTCGCTGAGGTGTAGCTTGCCGACATAGTGGTTGCCCTGGCTGCGCTCCTTCTCCGATGTGCCATCGCCGCCGCCCCTCGTCGAGTGGTGGGGTTGGAGCGTAAGTTCGGCGGTAATTTCCTGGAGCGGGTTCTGTGAGTCGGGGAGGCGGAATTGGTAGCGGAAGAGAGTAGCTTTCGAAGGTCGGCGGTCCGTCGACGCGGGGGCGGCGATGTTGTTGAGCGTGGGTTCGATGTACTGCTGGGCCTTCTGCACCAAATTCGAGATGTTGAACATGGCTTCGGGCCGGCCAAAGAGAAACAACGTGGGCTATAGGGTATGCAGTGTATCTTCCTGCTTCATTGCGCGACGAAGCAGCTAGTGCTCGCTGGCTTGCAAGAGGACGGAAGCTTTATGCAGGGCTGATGCTGGGGTGTCGTTGACATGGATCTGCCACAGCGCACGGCCACGAGAGGCTGAGATGTGGAGGCATGACTAAGACACGTTGCTTGCGTCTCAAGTGGTCTCTGACAAAGACTGAACCCATTCACACTCGACTGCAACTTTACAACCATGAATTATTGTGCTATATGTAGGAACGCCAGCTCTTGGCTTTACCCAATCTTGTCGCATCCATCAATGTCTTGTCTTTTGAGACGGCCATACCTAATTTTGCTGTCCCTACGCCTCTCGCTCTCCCTCTATGAAATCCAAGCTTACGTGCAAGTGTACGCCCCATCCACTCGGAGGTCGGCACCCTGGTCGTCGTTAGTTTGTGCTTTGAAAGGACTCAAGCATCACTTACAGTAACGTAGGAACTGGCGTCGCTAGAGAGGAAAGTGACGGCACCCATCAAATCCTCGGGGTTTCCCATCTTACCGACCGGGATAAGGGAAGTCCACTGCCTCTGGAGCTCTGGGTTGTCATCGAGAATCTTCTTGGTCCTGAGAAGTTGTTAGCATTGGTATTCATTAGAACGCTGGGGTTATACGCACAATGCTGTAAGCATGTATCCGGGAGAGATGCAGTTCACGCGGATACCGGCGCCTGCCCACTCGACCGCCAGACTAGACGCCAAATGTCGCACGGCTGCCTTGGCGGCGTTGTATGGCGCCTGCGGCTGTGGCACGTTGACAATCGAGCCAGACATGCTGCCAATCATGACAATGCTGCCGGGTGCCTTGCGCTCCATGAGGTGCTTGGCCACGGCAACGGCATATAGGTAAGTGCCGTCGACGTTGACGCCCCAAAGCTTCTGCATGCGGTCGTGGGGGTAAGAGATGGCGTCGTAGTTCTCGGTGAAGCCAGCAGACGTGACGAGGTTGTCGACCTTGCCGTGCTTCTTCAAGATCTCGGCAAAAGATTGGTTGACCGAGGTTGGGCTTGAGACATCGCAGAAGTGCGCTGTGACTTTCGGGGTCCTGCAGGATGGGTCAGTCCTATGCGCGGATGCGGATTCGGCTACCTTACTTCCTGGCTCCGGGATTCTCCTTCTTGAAGATATCAACAAGACCCTTGGCTGACCGCTCGCCCTCTTCTCTGTTCATGTCCACAATGGCTACATCGGCTCCCGAGGTCACCAATGCCTGCGCCATGACTAAGCCAAGTCCGCGAGCTCCGCCCGTGATGACAGCGACCTTGCCCTCCATTGAGAATGAGGCCAGGGTGCGCTTGAAGTGCTCGCCTCCTCTGCCCACAACGGGGTTTGACGGCGGCAGGTCCTTCTCCTCTGGGTACTCAACCACAATGTCGTCTCGGGTTCGTGCATACTGACCCTCGTGCGCGTCGTTCTCGCCGGGCTCGCCAGATGTGGTCGCAGCATCGACATCGTCTTCGTTGGAGCTCTTGTCAAAGCGACCCGGCGACGATGTGAAGTGGCGGACCGAGGAAATGGCTGGCTGTGCTGGGCGGAACGCTGCTCGAGGAGCCTGCGCTGTGGCGGCGCGGGCGACGTGTCGGATGACTTGGGATCTGAACATGATGGCAATGTGAAGGAGTAGTCTTCGTGTCGGAAACTGTGTGAAAGTACGATGCGTTTGTGATTTATGCAATGACTGCAAATGCCCAGGTATCGTGAGATTCTAGACTGCGGCTGGCAATGCACCTCGATACGGTGTAGGGAATGCTGCTCGGGTCGCTAATGTCGGCTCGGGAGATAGGGGGACTCGAGGAGAGGTCAGTTGAGTGTGGGGGAAGAGTTCACGATGCAGATGCAGTTATGAAAAGCTGTTTCAAAGCTCTTCTTTGTGCTTTGCTTTTCCCCCGAAATTGTTTTGGCTGATCGGTGATGACGACACGCCATGCAGGGATGAGCTTTGGCGAGCTCAATGGCGAGCGATCACCCCTCCGCGCTCCTCTTTTCCCACACGCCATTAGGTTGGCTCTCCACAAACAAGAGCGATAGTGGGCACGACGATAGCTATTACAGGCTCAGCAAATGATAGCTGATCACCACCCCACGCGTGCAACACAGCTTCTCTTTGCGCCCGTACGCCGACAACCGGACGCTCATTGACGTGTACTCTCACCGCTTGTATTGGCAATCTTCTTAACTCTTGTTCCCTATTCATTAATTTTGTGCTAGCGCTTCTTCTCCATCGACACTGGATTCGCGTGTGATTGCTCTCAACAAGCTGCATATGCCAGAGTGAGTGCTGACGGCCGCATACTCAGCACACAGCACCGCAGCCCGACCAACGATGTTCGAACTGTACCTCCTAACCTTTAACACTGCGCGCAACCTCGTCGACCCGCAGGCCCTAGCGCCTTCCTTCTTCGATGCCCTCCCGGAAGGCGTGCCTGTCCCCGACATCGTCGCCGTGTCGTTGCAGGAGGTCGCGCCCATCGCCTACTCGTTCCTCGGCGGCTCGTACCTGAAGCCGTACTTCGACCGCGTGACCACGACTGTCCAGCTTGCGGCTGACCTGCGCAGCCCTGGCAGCGAGCAGTTCGACCATGTTGCGACGCGCAGTCTGGGCATGACGGCCCTCATGATCTTCGCCAAGCCTAGCGTCATACAACGGATACAGTGGATACAATCAGCAGGCGCTGGGGTTGGCTTCTCGAACATGGGCAACAAGGGCGCCGTCGCAATGCGCATTGGCGTGGCCTGTCCAGGCGCAGACGACACGCTGGACCTCACCTTTGCCGCCGCTCACCTCGCGCCTATGGAGAGCAACATAGACGCGAGGAACAAAGACTGGGAGAACCTCGTGCGCAATCTGGTCTTCGTCAACGGCGACGACGCAGCATTCAGCTCGAGCGAAGAGAGGCCGCTGCTTGCCCCCTCGGCCGACGTTCCAGCCGACCACAATGGCCTCTTCACACCGGGCAACCACGTCTTCTTCTACGGCGACTTGAACTACCGCACACACGACACCCCGCCCGACGAAGAGGCCCACAAGTCATACCCTCAGCCAACAGCCGTCGAGTCATCACCCACACACTACTCGCAGTTGTTGAAGAATGATCAGTTGATTAGAGAGAAGGCAGCTAAGCGAACGCTGCACGGCTTCCAGGAACTTCCCATTAACTTCCCCCCAACATACAAGTATGCCATGTCGAATGGCGAGAACACCAACACCCCCAAGCGTGCCCTGACCGGCAACGGTGATACCTGGGAATGGTCGAAGCACAGATACCCATCGTGGTGTGACCGAATTCTCTTCATGCCATCCGGCTCCCCATCGGGCCTCGAACCGCAAATCTACACTGCGCTCCCTGTACAGCCAACATCTGACCATCGTCCGGTGGCTCTCTCACTGCGCGTCGATGACAAGCCCATCAAACTGCACGTGAACGACGTTCTCTCCCAGCCACCCTTTGCCGTCAATCCACAGTGGAAAGCCAGGAGAGATGCTGCTCGCCGGTGGGAAGTCATCGTCGGTGTGATGTCTTACCTTGCCCTGACCAGCAAGGGTAGAGTTGTTCTAATTACTCTTGTCGGAGCAGTGTTGGGCAGCCTGTGGCTGGCTGGATCGCTAGCCAGGTGATTCTCGGAGCGGTACGCATTTGTCGCTCTCACAAATAAACATTGAACCTTTATTCCACGCAAAGCCTCAAGTTCCAACGCCATTGCTCTCGGAGATGCTCCATGGATGCTGCCGTTGGCCAGCCCATGGCGTTCACTTCTTCTAGAAACTCAATCATCTTACATTGATCCAGGTCGTCCTGTAGTACAGCAGCAAACTTGTGCACAGCGTGAGCTGCGTTCCACGGCACGGATATGGCATGTGGATTGCACCGAGCGATAGCGACTATTCCTTTCAAGTTCCTCAGTACTTCGTCTCGCATGGACGCTGCAATGCCAACTCTGTTCGTGTCTTGAATCTCGGCGTCTGGATAATTGACCGTGAGTGCAATGCGACACATTTGCAGGTGCTGATTAGCGTCCGCTGCACATGTCGTTAGTTGATATCTTCGGTACCTGACAGGAGAAACTCACCATGACATGGGCTAGAATACCACAGTTCCGGAAAGTAGCTCACGGGACCCAGGTTCTCCTCTCGATAGAAGAACGCGTTGAAGCTTGCAGGGCGCTCTAGTTCCCATTCATCAAGTAAAATAACTAGGCCATGCCACTCGTCCACTGTGCGCTTGCTTCTCCCCGTCCACTGTAGGACGCGCGCACTCAACCACAAGATCCGATTGCACCAGGCAACATCATCGGTTGGCGAGACTAGAAAGGGCAGGATGATGTGCTCGTAGTCGATGCGCAAACTCGGTCGACCGAGAAGGGCTTCGCAGATCTCGGAATGCACATGCACCATCAGGCAAGCCTGTACGATAGGACTCGATATGTCCAAAAGCCAGCCCTCAGGACCTAGGAAGAGCTCGTGCGTCGAGAGATGGATCTGCCCTTGGGTACCTGCTACTCTGCTGTCAGCACAATTCCCACAATCAACTTCATTATTACGCACCATGAAACTCCTCGAAACTCCTGAGCAGGATCGCAGCCACCAACGTCGCTTCGTCTTCAATCCTTCCCTTCTCTGCCAGATACGGGATGAGACACTGCAGTATGCGTTCATGGTAGAGGTACGGCCTGGTCGGGAAGTAAGGGTCGTAGCGTTGTATTTGTTGCGCAGATATCATGAAGATGGCATCCATGAGCATAGAGTTTGTCAACGCAAGCGTTAGAACTAGTTTCTTGAAGATTCCGGTCGAGCTCCTTATGTCGAGCGCGTCTGCTGCTCGTTCGACCCAGAACCGGAATAACTGCGCTTCGATGGGGTCGGCTAGTGGCCATGCCAAGGGTGTATACGGCGTGGGTGGTGTCCATATGGCCGGGGAGGGAAGATCGCCGTGCCAACTCGTGGAGAGACTGAAGACGGATTCTGGAGCTGGGCTTGTGTGTTGATCATGTTGCGATGGAGTCTGCCGGTGATAGGACGAGATTGGTTGTGTTGCCGCGGATACGAGGACTCGATCAATCGGGCCTGCAGCTGGACGTATACTAAGCCTCGCTGTCTTAGGACTTCTCCATGTTTCCTTGTGCGGTACCCTTGCACTTGTCCTCGCGCGAGTTGCGTTTCTCGTCGATATCCGTCTGCTGGTACCACCACTGGAGCCCCCACTATCGGAGCCTCCACCACCATGGCCCTCGAAGTCTTGGGCCACTGGCACGGATTCGTCCACAAAATCGACTGTAACTCCGCTATCAGCGCATTGCCTATGTTAAGGTCAGAAGGGGTACATACATTTGTCGCCTGGCACGCCAACCCACATCTGTCCACTGCCAAAGAAGTAATCGTACTTTTTGATATCGGCCCTCGTCGCTTGGCTTTCTAAGCCAGGGTAAACGCCATGACGGAAGCGGACTTTGTAATTGGATTTCTTTGGTTTGGCATCAGAGGGGCAGGGATCGGATGACCAGGGACACATCATCTGTTCTTAGAGAGGAAAAAAGGAATAAGCGGGGAGGTAAGCTTGATGTGATTGCAAAAAAAAGCTTGTGTGATCTTGGCAATTCGTCAAGGGTGATGATAATGATCATCCTTTCATTCATAAGATATATCGAGGATATGTGCTTCATCGTCCAGACCGCGACTAGGATGCTGTAACCACACCAGGTTGCTCATTATACTGCTGTGTTGCGGATTAAGAGCAGGCTTATTCAGCGCAAAAGCGGTATAGATAGATATCGCGGGGCTGATTCTTGCACCCGTAGGACAGGATTCGAGATTTCGTAAGCGGAATTTATTTATGGCTGGGGGTTTTGTGTACAATGTACGAATGTTAGCTCCGGTTAGAGGAGGCACAGAGAGATACACGGCTGCCTAGCAGGCATATCTATCAATTCACAGGGGGGATTGGATGAGATGGAGTGGGATGGTTCCGCGACTACTTATGAGTAAGCATACTATCCCTCTGTTGAGGCGTTGTGATGGGGCTGAAAGGTAGGAACGAATCGAGCTGATGCCTACGATACGATAGAGCCACCCGAGGTCCTTTCTTCTAGGAGGCTAGGGCTAGCACGTCGTTGTGAGTAAGCTCAGGTTTAGGTTGGCTCATTGGACCGTCTTGTGCGCAAGCCTCGACTATTTGGGTAGTCATCAACAGCCACACCAGACTAGGTATGCTGGACCGTCAGCCGAAATGCATGCCCCATTTGGTGTAAACGACATTGAGGCTTTTGCGAGGCTTTCGCGGGGCCGGTCTTTTTACCTAGGAATCTACTAGGCCCTTTTTAGCGGCGGATATATCGAGTTGCCACCACCAGCTTCGTTAAATATAGACTTGGGAGCTTTTCCGCTTATCATGTGAATTGACTAACGATTCGGCCGGTGCCACATATCCGCTCGGCTCCTTCTCTGTCTTTAAATATGTTGAATTTTCACGCACGAGGCGAGAGATAGAGTCTAGACCGCTCGGTATCATGAGCCTCTTTTAAACAGGGTGACGTGGTGGCATCTCTTTTCCTTTTACACTGCACACAACAGGTTTCGAGTGTTGTTACATGCCGAAATATTCCCCATCAAGCTTTCAACCCCTGGATGCATGAACGCAGCACGTTTGGGCGTGTGGTCTAGAACGTGCAGTCACAGGGCCGTCTCGATCAGGTCACATTTAGCGAAGCAGCATGGCACAAATGCATGCACCAGGGTATGGTAAAGTTGCGAAATGCGTTCCTCAATCAAAAATTGTGCGGGGGATGATTAGCTTCGGCGTCATGGTTCCGTCATCCCCACATCCAGGGGGGGTTCGCGCCAGCATTGATATTGTGAGCATCAGGACAAACTACCTACCAATGAAATATTTCTCTTGACTTCCGAGGCAACATCCAACCTTCGAAATGTCCGGAAACATCGTCCTGATAAACACACGCTGAAATAAGATCATGTGCACGGATCACGTCTATGCCGGGTGTCCTACAAAATTTATTCGCAACGTCACTGTGCAGCGGGGCGCCAACGTCGCGATGTACCCTTGTCAAATACAGTGATTGGCTGCTCATGCCTGAGCGAACGATTGCCAGCGAAACGCCCGATCGATCTGAGCATCCAGAGCCTTGGCATTTCCTGGCGATTCGTGTCTGGACTCTTAAGGGGTATCATTTTGCGTGCTACGGAGCCCCGACGGGTGTTTTCACTTAGAGCTGGGTTGCAGGGTAGCAGAGGGAAAACTTGCTTCTCTTATCATGAGGGACTTTGGTGTGGACACTGAGATCAGGGTGTTGATGTTTAGCCAGCGAGCTGCAGGGTTGTGAATGGGAATGGTGTGTCTTCGCATCCTGTATGTGTTCATATGCTCAAAGTCACGGTGCGACAATGTATATGGAAGTACTCGGAGGTGAAGAACTGGCAAAATGAAAATTGAGAGTTCCTTGATGTGATTTATATTCAGGCTTTCCATGTCTCCCCTGGAAACATACCCAAAACATCTCCCACTTTCGGAATACAATGTGTCCTACAAACGCCTGAAAATTTATTTCGAATATGATACAATTGTGTACAAACTCCATCTTCATGTATATGCTCGTTCAATGCGCTCCAATGCTGCCCTGTTGTTGAAAGTCGAAGTGATGTTGTGTTCCCAGAAAATTCTCGCTAAGTCGCTAATGCTCAAATAATCGTTCAAGTTCGTAAATGCGTATGTATCGTTGCGAGGATTCGATGCTCGTTGGTTATTGCGCTTTGGTCGGGGAGCTGAGTTGCGAGAGCGATGCGAAGGAGTTGGTCATTGCTGAGTAGGCAGGAAATGGTCGTGAGTTGACAGATGATGCCGACGAAGAGCTTGTGGAGCGTGTTTGAATATTGAGTATGAGGCAGCTGTCGCATCGTCCGTTCGTGGTGTTGCAGCGGCCCCGGCATCCACGCTCGTAGTTGGCGCAAGAGAACATTGTGGTTGGTGTGTTCGAAGATTGTGAGGTGGTGGTAGGGTGGCGATAGAGTAGTGGTGATGTCGAAAATGTAGTGGAGTGTTGGAGGCTTGTCGTTGGAGACTTGTAGTGTGCTTGAACTGAAGCGAACCTTCTGGAAAGGGCCGACTTTATATAATATATGCGTAAATGATGTTGAATTATCAATGATGTACTGGTAGGCCACAATACCAGGTTTGTAGCGTAGCTAGCCGTAATGGTAGTTAGTGGGGTAACAGTTACAGCCAATGATAGCGCAGCCGCTGAATCAGACTAGTGTGAAGATGTGCGAGACCAAGGTTTAGTAGCTACGTAGCCGCTGATGCAGATGGAGAGTTCCCGGGAATTTATGTACTCTGTTTAATAGAAGTAAACTAACCTTGGAACAACGGACATTGCGACTCTCAAGGCGTACGACGTCCAGAAAATGAGAGGGTCATCGTGTGTTACGCGCAAGATCAAGCTTGGGGTCCGAGACCAGACTGTGCATGGCCAATGCGTTCTTAATCGCCAAGGGTCTATTACGTATGCAGGGAAGTACGTACTGTCAGTGAGTGCCGACCTTGATGGCGTTAAAATTCAAATTATCTGTAGATTTGAGCAACGATGACGCCCGCAAGTTACAGCGAAGTCTCAATCGCCCCCCTATGGCCTAATCGTAACACGTAATTCCCAGGTCAAGATTTTGAGAGCATCCAAGCTGAAGATGTTTTTTTACAGAGCCCAGAAGAGAACCATGATCTGGCAATCCAAGATAAACTACAAGTATGCGCACCCAATGGGCACGCCGTCAGACGTGGCTTCTACGCTCATATTCTGTTGGTTTTTTGCCGCCTAAGATATGACATGCTGGCGATGGCATATTCGCGGACGTTAGCTCATGATCGATATCTTTAACGCCGTAATACCCGGCGCACGAGGCCTACATGTGTTACGTGGAGATCCGCGTTCGAGACCCTCGAGCTCTCACTCACGCTCCACTCAACCAACATCTAGCTCCTAGGCGCGCGCAAACCAAACCTCAGTCCTAGCTAAATGCCGAGGTCTGATATCTTTCTAGGTCGTCAAGAAGCAAAAAGATTAGCCTACTACCGTTAGTTTCGCTGTCGCCTGTCCGGCTTTTCCGGCAGCAGCACCACTGCCGGACGTCAGTTCAGCTCTCCGGTTCGATCGGCTGCTACATTGCCTTGTGTCACGGAGTCTAGAACGGCTCGCACGCTTATGAGTCAGCACCTACTCGCAACGTCACCTCGGAGAAAGTCTACCGGTATCGCCAACCGGATATGATGTATCCATATAGTCCCGAAATCCATTTCTTCTAATGCACTCGCTCCTCCGCTTTCGATGTCATCGATCTGCATGATGATCAACTCCCCCGCTGTCTGCCATGAGATCGAAATGTTGAAGATCGGGGTAGACGGTTGGCTTGTACGTAAGTGCAGTCAGCAATCCCTGGTCACCTATGCCACCAGGACTGAAGACAATTGCTTTCGCTTTCTAGTAAATTTTGGCTTTAGTTTCGAATTTTGCATTCAGTGCCAATACAAAACGCGAGATAACTCAGTGTCAGTACCGTATTCCTCTACCCACCACATAGGAAGCTCAAAAAAGTTCATTCTCCCTACGCATCCAGTCACGCCTTACTTTCTCAATAACGGTATTGCCTTCTGTTTTTACTGTGTTCCTTCACAACGAACGGCCAGACTAGCTGCAAGCAAAATAAACCCCACAATGGTACAAAAAGAAACATACAACAGCGGGGATTCGCCAGTGGTCACCCACCTGACTACTGATCCGCCGGTATCAGGTTTGTATATGCCAGATCAGACGGGATGGCTAATTCTCCTGATCCTATGGTCGTATGTGGAAGTCAGACTAACGAAGTGGTGTCAAGAAGGTGAGCAAGAGCAGCCCCTCGATTACGATAGGAAAAAGTAACGAATATAATTGGTACACGCACTATCCGACTAAACACAAATGTGCGATGAGGATTGCTTGCTTTGTTATCAGATATAGTGTAGAAGAAAGTACTATCGTATGTCCCACTCTGATCCAGATTCGGTTTCCATGTGCACCGAGCGCCTGCTATTACACGGGCACCGCTCACTGCTCAAGCAACACATCAACAAAATCTCTAGTGTCCACGTCTGGGGTGCTCAGATCCTCGGAAGGAAAGTAATCATTCTCGTTGACGATACTGCGCCATTTTACCCGCCGAGGACCATAAAACTCATCTCCATCTTCCTCATCTTTGACGATAAATTCCAGAGGGGCATACATGCTACGAGGACGAATATCGCTGCATATGTGCCCTATAAGTGCCGTAGATATAGGAATAGGGGAGACGGGCTGTGCCTGGTAGTAAGATGGGGTTGGATTGAGTATTCATTCTGTGACTGGTGGCATAGGAGCAGCCACATTGATCTGGCGCATGCCATGAGCTTTGCTTCGCTGCTTGGCTGCCAGAGGTGGACGTCTTCTCTTCACTGGCCTCCCGGGTTCGACATTCGACATTCGGCATTTTCTCGATCATCTGAGGGCTTTCTATGGATTCGGCTGATGGATCCTGTTGAATTGCGGTATGGCTTTTCCTAGGTTGGAAGTTGCCAACCATAATGGGATGCCAATGGTAATCAGTGCGTATCGCGCGAAATGAATACTCGGAGATGTTGACCAGCTGAAGCTTTCTTAATGGTTCGAGATCCACGGGCACCGTAAGCAGGCGGTCCTCATCGGTCAGGGCCTGACGTAAGCCAAAGGCCGGAAGAGCTCCTGCTTGAGCTTCCTGTATTGACGTGGTCAAATATAAATCAACCCGAATCTGCTGCGGAGGCATTGAAGGAGAAATTTGCGAGGCTGCGGTATGTCCAGGGTGCTCAAGTAGGGTATCTCCTTCGGGTTTGGTAGAGCGTCTAGTCTCCTCAATGAAATTAGAACCCATCGAATGTTCCTGTCGGGAAATCAGCCGCCGTTTATTGTTCTCTTGTTCAAAAAGCATGGAATGCCTCTGATAATCTTCCAACGCCCGATTTCCATTAAAGTTACGACGTTCAGTAGTCGCAAGTCCGGCTTGGCCGCGAGACGCCATCGAAGTGTTAAGCATAAGCATGGCAGTTGCGGGCGAGGACGTGCCCATCGGCTGTGCTTGAGTTCGCTGTTAACGTGATTGCGGAAGACGACTAGAATTTACAATAGTGTCAAGCTTGCGAAGAAAGCGTTGGTACATCTTATGTACACGTCTTTTCCGAGGTGATCCGGTCTTCTGGCGGCTGTCAAAGCTCTGTTGGAGTCGCTTGATGCGCTTCAGTGGCAAGTTCTTCAAGCGACAAGTGCTCTTCGTCATCATCGATCGCTGTGGAGTTACTTTCAGAAGTTTCTGAATCATACGCCGTCGATAAATCAGTCGTGACGGTCTTCTTTTGAACTCTTTTCGTCTTCTCAAGCGGCGGTAGGGTCGTCGAATGAGCGTTGAGCATGAGCTACAAGGTTGAAGTCGCGGTCGATCCCTGGAGTGTATCTTTATCGCCGAGTGCAACTTTGCAAAATCTGCTTTCCAAACTATGTAAGATTTTGAGCGACTCTTGCAGCCGCCGGTGCAGCTCGCGTATCTTCTCGCGCTCTTCTTCCATAACGCTCTTTTCCATCTTCCTAGAGTGTAGTCAGTGTCAGCACTCTCCTGTAGCTAATCATGGAACGAAACCTTACGCCTGACCCTGCGCCAGCTGTAAGACGTGCAGCAACAGGACAAGGCTGTTATCCAGGCTCTCCAGGCTTCTCTGATTGAGCCCGACTCTCTGTTCTTTCATCGGCCACGAGTTTTTGCCCATGATACTAAGGCTCCTTTTTTCGTCTCTCCCAACTTTTCGCCTTTCCTTAACCATCTCCGAGACCTCATTGAAGACATCCTTGCACTTCCTTATGTATGATGTTATTCACGTCTTGAATAGCCTTCTACGACATGATGGACACGGCATCTTCGGTCTCGAATACTTTGCCGACGCTTTCGAGGGCATTGAAAGTAAGCTCCAAATATTCGGCAATGTCTCTTATGTCTTGGCCCGCGCTGGCTGCTGAGCTTGTGAAGTTGTGCAGGGCGACGCTGAGCTTAGCGCCGGCACCAGCGATTTGGGCAATGCTAGCTACGAGGCCTGCAACTTCTGCAATCGTGGGTGTTTAGTCGCGAGCGCATGTGTATGCAAATGAAATGCGTTTCTATATGGAAAACAGGATGAGTGTACGGAAGAACAAGGCTCGAGGGCTGAGACCGTGGACTGATATTATTGCGGTACTGAACCAAACTGAACAACCAATTGAACCCTTCGAGTAGAAAACGCGATATGATGATACCAAAGTACTCCCAATGATAGGCCTTTCATGAAAGCTAAGCGCTCATACGCTGGCATCAGCTTCGGTTGCTACGGACGTGACACCGGCTGAAGCCACCTATATGGTCTCCTGATGATGCGAAAATAAAGTCGAGTAGCGTGAATGTTATACGAGTGCTAAGAACCATGAGGATGCGAAACCCCTTTTTATCGTGGCCAAGTTACTCGGTCATAGTCACGCACTAAGCCACAAATATCACCAGCGTGCCTGAAATGGGTCTTTCTGACTTGTAAGATGTTCAACGTTTCACAAACAACGTTATTTATGTACACTACACATTGCTCAAGCACTCAGCATCTACAGCCTCGCCTCAACCGCTCCTCTCTGTTCTGGCTGTTGTTCCTGCTCCTGCATCTTCGGCCATATCGCCTTCTCAAAGATCTGCATAAACCGGCAAATATCACCAAAGGTATTGTACATCGGGACAGGCGCAACGCGAATTATGCCAGGTTTCCGCTTGTCGCACACAATACCATTGGCCACCAGCGCTGCACTTGCATCGTCGAAGACGTCTTCCGGAAGCAATACGCTGAGTTGCGCACCGCGGAAACGGGGATCAGTTGGCGTGATGATCTCGAAGGGAAAGCTTCCGTCCTTGATGTTTCGCGCTGCAATCTGAGAGAGGAGATGTTCGGCATACGCTGTCAGGAGCAGAGATCTTGATCGTAGGTCTGCGATGGATGTCTTCTCGAAGACGCTGAGCGAGCCGGACAAGCATGTGAGGTCGACGATCGAGGGGTTCGAGCACTGGAAGCCTTGCGCGCCGGGTGTGGGGACGAACTTGTTGTCCATGAGGAAGCGTGAGGACTTGTCGTGGCCGTACCACCCCTTCAGGCCTTTGTAGTGTCCGTTGTCGCCGTGCTTGGAGTGGATGAAAGCTCCGGCAATTGAACCAGCACCAGCGTTCATGTACTTGTAAGTACACCAGCATGCAAAGTCGACGTCCCAGTCGTGTAACTTTAGCTCGACATTGCCGGCGGCATGCGCTAGATCCCAGCCGATGGTAATGTCGTGCTTGCGGGCATGTGCGGTAATTGTTGGGATGTCGAGAAGCTGGCCGCTATAATACTGAATACCGGGCAGCATGATGAGAGCAAGCTCATTGGCATTCTCATCGATGAGCTTGAGGATGCTCTCGGTGGTCATGAGATAACCGTCATCTGGCTCGACAAGAAGCATCGACTTTTTGGGATCAAGCCCATGCCACTCGATCTGCGATTCAATGGCATACCAGTCGCTGGGGAAAGGTCGCCACTCGCACATGATCTTGTGCTTCTTCGCCGTGGGCTTGTAAAAAGCCGCCATCATCAAATGAAGATTGATGGTCAACGTGTTCATCGCAACAATCTCAGAAGGCGACGCGCCGACGATTTTCGACATCTTTTCTGCGCATCCGGCGGCCATATCTTGGTACGGTGTGAGCGGTGAGTCTTCCATCGAGGTGAAGTGGCCGCCAACAGCAATGGATCCCCATGTCTTGAGGTACGCAGTCAAGTGTTCGCCAACAGCTTTGGGTTGTAGGCCTAAAGAATTGCCGCAGAAGTAGATTGCTTCATCGTCTGAGCTTGAAGCCAGAGCTGCAGTCTTCGCATCGTCGGTGAGTGATTTTCTCTGGAGTTGCGCTTTGGTCGGAATGATGAATTCTGGGCGGAACGTCATCGGTATCGTCTTGCTTTCATCGAGAGATTGGGCGAAGTCCAGCGACTCGACGTTGGATGGCCATTGGGGCTTCTGTCCTTGGCGGAGCTGATCGATGGCGTGTGTGACGTCCATTGGGCTGATGTCCTTTTTGGGTGAGCTTCGTATCTTGTTGAAGTTTGGCAACTAATGTTGAAGTGTGAACGTGCTATAGAGAAGAGAGAAGGCAGTCAATAAATATCTATTTGAGGTTTGCCATTACGTCTTGACGCAGTGTAGTGCCTCGTTGTGCATCCGACATCCGACGCTAAACTTCCGTCCACACCTTCTACATTAGGCTAGTCTAAGCAAATGTCTTCCAAGGTTCTACTTCCGTCGGAGGTTCCGTCGTTCCGTCCACCCTAGCTTGCGCCATCAGCGATATCTCTAGTTACCACAGAAAAGAGAAACCCATGACTAGGAGAACGGTAGAATCTTGGCTTTCGAAATAAAAGCGGTGTTCGCCGTTACATTTAACGACATATCCGCCCATTTTTGTGTGTAACCTAAACATTGTACTACATCTTCCGCAATGAGTCCGCACAAACTCGAAGTCCTCCCTTCCCCTGCAGCACTTTCGCAGTATGGCATAACGAAGAATGGCTTCCTCCCTGCAGAATCGCCTCTGAGCCGCCTGCCGCATGGCTACTACCAGCCATGGGAGCGAATCATCGAGAAGATGCCGATATTGATCGAAGAGCAACAGATACGGCAATGGGTGGATGAACTGCCCGTACTCGACACCTACCTTCTGGCCAGTGAGCCAGAGTGGCAAAGAGCCCACTCAATGCTAGCTGTCATAGCTCAGGGCTATATCTGGACTGGTCCTGATCCATCAGAGGTAATCGAATATACCCTGGCATTGTTGTGATGATTTTGACCGCTGACGAAAACTTCAGCGATTACCTCCTGCCATCACGATTCCGTTCCTCCAGACAGCCGAGCATCTCGAGGTGCATCCTGTCGCGACATATGCGGCTCTGAACCTTTGGAACTGGACACCTCTCAAGGAAGATACCGACCTTACTCAACCTGAGAACTTGGTCGCACTACATACGGCAACCGGTACCGATGACGAGTCGTGGTTCTTCATCATATCAAACGCCATGGAAGCCAGGGCGGGACCACTGATTGAGGTGATGCTTGGTGCTATCGAAGCGGTCGAGATGGATGATGTCCCAACAATTGTCCACGCCCTGCGGTACTTCGAGACAGGGATGAAGAGTATCGGAGAACTTCTGGAGCGTATGGACGAGCGATGCAACCCGCAAGTCTTTTACCACATGATACGGCCATTCCTGGCAGGCAGCATGAACATGGAGGCTGCAGGGTTACCCAACGGTGTCTTCTACGACGAAGGCGATGGGAAAGGGTCGTGGAGGAAGTACCGTGGAGGCTCCAACGGACAAAGCTCTTTGCTTCAGTTCTTTGACGCTGTCCTTTCGGTTGACCATTCCCGCAGCGGTGGGTTCCATGCGGAAATGCGCGGCTACATGCCAGGACCTCACGCCAGGTTTTTGGATGACGTTGAGGCAATTGCCAACATCCGTGGCTATGTCGACAGTCATCGAGATAACGCCGAGCTTCTAGCGGCTTTCAACACAGCAGTCGCAGCCCTCAGCAGGTTTCGCGACAAACACATTGCGCTGGTAACCAGGTATATCATCATCCCGAGTCGCATGGGAAAGCCAGTGACTGGCGTCAAGCGAAGAGATATTGCATCTGCGTCGACGAAGATGGCGGCGGAGAAGCCACGGACACAAGAGCTGGTTGGGACTGGAGGCACTACGCTGATCCCGTTCTTGCGGACATCGAGAGATGAGACCACTGAAACGGCAGTCGTGCGCTGAAGCATAACACACTGATGTTTCAGCCGCCACAAATGAGGGCGCTAAGAGAAAAAGCCGCCTCCCGTTTACTGATCGTAGATGGGAAATAACGGTATATCGGCAACGGAAGAGCCGTCCAGAGTATAGGTGCCAGGCTGAAGGAAGTCTTGTAGACCTTGGTCGTTCTCATTGGGCCATGGCAGGGCGAAGAAGTCCGCATCATAGATAGTCCAGTCAGGAAGCGCTGGGGCGGAGATGTTGGCTTGTCCTGAGTTCTGTTGAAGCAGCGGCTCAAACGTTGTCTGGCCATCGGCCGACGGAGGGGCCTGAATAGGCTCGGAAAGCAGTAAACCAAACAATTCCGAAGAAGCCTGCTTCCTTTTCAAGCGTAAACGAAGTTCCCCCTTCTTTGCATGTGCAGTTGTGATTTTGAGTAGTGACTGGGCAATGAGCGAGTATTGTCGAGCGTGAGGTTCGGCCTCTCCAAAATAGTCCAAGCAGGTGATCGAGCCTTTACAGCTGTCCACCAGAATGAGCCCTGAATCACCGAGCACACCGACTACTAAGACGAGTGTAGCAGTGAAAAGCCATGACCTGCTGCTGGTGAGCCAAAGCCTAAAACGACGAGCTATATATCTTACACTATGAGTGGCATTCTGTGCGGCAATTGCCCAGATTGTATGACAAGTTGTAGAGTATCCACCAATGAAGAGGCAGCATCAAGCGCGGCATCCGCATATTTTCGTTTCTCCTGGTGACCCCCCTGAGTGCCTACAATTTTCAGTGAAGCACCCAAATACTCATATAGGTCGTAGATGAGGAACGGCCGAGTTAGTAACATGATGCCATAGTAGTAGGAGCATAGTGTCGAGCAGGCGCCGACAACTGCGTCCCGAGGAACAAGGGTTGTTCCGTTGGTGATGTCGGACAGCGACATTAACCACTTAGACGCCCAGCTCTTGAGTTGCCGAGAGACGTAGTCGGCAATGCGTAAAGATATGCGCTTGCGAGAGTAGACTTCGACGACGACGCGTTCAATGATCATGAAGATCTGGACACTCGCATCTAGTACGTCCACGCTGGATGTGCGCCTGGCCTCCCCGATATTATACTTCACTGTGCAGTCAACATCCGATGTTGAAGGGGGGCGGCCCAACGCGTTGCTGATAAGTTGGTCGACAACGCGAAGGCTCTTCCAAATTCGATCGCGTACCGTTCTGATGGGTTCCCCAAAAGAGGCGTTGACTTCTGTTCGATGTATGCCGATTGCATAGGCGGTACGAGCAGCCAAAGCTGATGAATAGTTAGTATTTTCCTTCCAAAAATGGGAACTAGCTACTTACAAAAGTACAAGTATGCGCCGTTTGGCTGGGACGCTCGGAGCATGAAGATGGCCACAAGCGTGAATCCTTGAACTGTAGAGACATTCATGCTACTGCATATATACTTGAGGAGTAATTCTCTTGCGTGCTGAAACCAGGCTTCGGATTTCTCTTCATGATTTTCTTGTGCACCAATGGCAAGCACAAGATAGAACACAGCAGCCGCAGTATCATCCGAGCGCGCTGTTTGGCCGTTTGCCCAAGCCTTTAGTTCCCCTAATAGCTCCTCGCGTTGAAATAGCTCCACGAGCCCACTGCTTGCGGCAGTGTATTCTTCAACTAGGCGTTCTACCTGAAGCGACTCAACCTGAGGACACTGTTGTCGGTGTACTGGTTCTGGACGTGCAACTTCGATAATAGGATCTCGGGTAGCTTGGACAGACTCCCCTGAATCAACCTCAGATGTAATGAGATGTCTTACGGTTTGTAAGAAGGAAAGAGGGGCGCAATCACCAATGAAGATAAGTTTCCCCTGAGCGTCACGAAGAATGCGGCCCTCTAGGGGTACAACAGTGTCTCCCTGATGGTCTTCCCTACTCATTGTGGGTGAGAGCGAAGTTCCAGTCTCATCAATGTTATGCTGAGTCCTCGGCCGATGAGAAATACTTTCGCTATCAATTGGCGTATGACCCACTGAGCGAGCATGAAGACGATGAGAATTGTGTTCATTAGGGCCGCTATCACTTGGAGTATGGCCAGCAGAGCGAACTTGAGGGCGTGCAGCTGAACGACTGAATGTGCACGTAGCTGCGCGATCCTTCCGCACACAATAAGCACATGGCTGCTCGCCATCGCATTTGACCTTGAGATTCAGATACATTGTCAGTAATCCGCAACGACTAGCAAACGAAAAGGTAGTCTGACTGCCTCCGGAGACTTATGGATTTGCTTTGTTACTGCAAAAGCGCACCGAAGTTCTCCCGGTCAGGATGTAAGTGCTTACCTTACGCTTCTTACAAAGATCACAGGCTGCAGCAACGCGTTCTATGCGACGCCGCTTTTCCGGATGAGCTCCGGATTCGACGTCAGCGGTCATGGCAGAGTTCGTGAGGGTTGACGGAACCTAAGGTCCGATGCGGATGCGAGACGGATGGAAGACGGAAAATTTCGGCGCTCCCCAGCTCATAAACATAGGTATAGCCTTGGCGATCCTAATGAGCCCGAGCGTAGCCGAGGTCACTACTGTGTCCGTGCGCGTGATCTGTCGTATTCATAATTTGGAGCATTCCTTGGCATGTTTGCGTAATTTGTGAGGTGTGAGGGGCCAAAGAACGCATCCATCGCGGATTCAGGGTCAGAACCCTCACTATCCCTTGTATGTATGTATATATGTATGTATTCATTTAATGTCCTATATGAGTCTAAGACTATGGGAGGACAAGAGGGGCAGTATGTTACAGTATTCTAGCCACCAACCCTATGGCTCACTCCACAGGAAGCCTACAGAGCTACAACAGCCTGGCCTAGGGTAGGCCGCATGCTGTACTTGTATTGAACTGTTGAGTGGAGCAAGTTGCCCATTTTTGCTATCCTTGTGGAAAGCAGAACAACCTCCTTGCAGAGCGCCTGTATGTAGTAGAGCACGAGAGCGCAGAGGGCATGGAGAGAACACGGAGTGCACGGGAAGAGGACAGAAGGGAGGAAGGCTGGATTCATTAAACAAAGTACATTACGCAAGGCGCAATGTACAAGTAGTTGTATTCTATGCAGATGTAGTGCTATTGTGATGATCCCAATATTAGTGGGTGCTTTGTTAGTTTTGGGATGATGAGCGGCCTCCTGAGTTTGGCTGCTCTCACTCAGATAATGAGGGTGATCTATGCTGGCTCACGCATGCTGCCTTGCGCACCACAGCTACATCCTTGCGCACGCCCTGTGCAACAGCACAGTATATAACTCTCTTACAGAGCTGGACAACTCCTTAAGGATTTGTCTTAATACAAGCCTATACATA